>CATIWC010003524.1:0-81220 GCA_948472305.1 Vicia faba | reverse complement strand
GAGAGATAGAGAGAAGAGAGAGAAGAGAGAGAGAGAGAGAGAGAGAGAGAGAGAGAGAGAGAGAGAGGAGAGAGAGAGAGAGAGAGAGAGAGAGAGAGATGAGAGAGAGAGAAGAGAGGAGAGAGAGAGAGAGAGAGAGAGAGAGAGAGAGAAGAGAGAGAGAGAGAGAGAGAGAGAACTCATACTTTTGGGACTTTGGTTGTTATTGTTTGATTAAGAAATGAACAGTAGAGGTTTCTGTTGAAAGAAAATTGAGAAAATAGAGAAAAAGATGATTAGGTTGGAAGAAAATCCAACTTGACTATAGCGTTAGAACAAAGAAAAGAAAATAAACAGAGGGGAAGTTGGGGCAGACCCCTTCAAATATCTCAATGCTAGCCTTACTTTTATGCTCTGAAGCCCATACCAAGGATTTGGTAAAATTCCTGAAGTCTTCCCATGTGCCTCAAGATACTCCGCTGATCAATTCGAGAATTGTGTCGCTAGTTTGACAACTGACAATGGACTGGGTTTTTTTGATGTGATCTAATTCCCAAGGAAGGAAACATATGATGCCCTGCATGTCTCCATTGAGTGCAGGGGAACTACCATAGCTCATGTCCTGGTAGATACAGGTTCATCGTTGAACATCTTACCCAAGAATGCTTTGGACAGGTTGGATTATGAAAGACTCACACTGAAGCCCAGTAACATTGTGGTGAGGGCATTCGATGGTTCCAAAAGAAATGGTGCACGGGGAGGTGGACATCCCTATAATAGTTGGTACTCAGACCTTTGACTCAACTTTGTACGTGATAGACATCCGCGCGTCTTATTCCCTGCTTATTGGGTCGCCCTTGGATCCACGGGGCTGGTGATGTCACTTCTACTTTGCATCAGATATTGAAATACCCGATCAACAGAAAAATTATCACAGTCCATGGCAAGGAAGAATACATGGTAAGCCACCTGAACTCTTTCAGGTATGTTGAAAATGGACGGCGAGTTCATTGAGACCCCCTGTCAGAACTTTGAGGAGGTTCCACAGACGTTGTTGTGACCAAGACTGCTACCAGTGTTCCAAAGACTACCAGACCTCCATTGAAGATGATTCTCTAAGAGATGCCAAAACAGTAGTTGAAGAAGGTGGGTGTACCATATGGGGCCAACTTCCAGACATTCCCTACATATCTGACAAGTTTGGGTTTGGGTTTTACTTCCAGAGCCCAAAGAGTTGTTCGTCGAGCTCGCACCGGGGAACCACCTCTATGCATCAGCAACCATAGAGTCAATTCTCTGGAAGACAGTGATAGCGATTATGACATGGACACGTGGATCTTCCCAACTATCAGCAGTGGACTCAATAGTTGAGAGGCCAAAGATTTTGTCCCTATTACTTTTATTCAAGAGTAATTGTCTTTTTTTTGGGGGGGGGGGATATGTAATATTTTAACATTTGAAACTCTAAAGCCTTGTGCTTTGTCCGAAGCACAATGGTTTATTTATGAGGGTTAATACTTCATCTTCATACGTCATTAATAAATCATTTGAGGTTTTGTATACAATTTTTATGCTTGCTGTTTTTCTTTTCTACCTTTTACTTTATCAAAATAGCTATGCTCTCTTACACACACCCCACAAATCAAAGCTGCAGATCCACATCCACTATGGATCCCATGATAACGGTTGTGCTATTGCCAATTATGACTTTGAAAATCTGATCTGCCAAGCTGAGGATGAAGGTGAGAAAGATTATGAAGTACCAGGAGAACTTGCCAGATTGTTACAACATGGGGAAAGGGCAATACAACCTCATGAAGAGTCGGTTGAGACAGTAAACTTGGGTAGTGAAAAGGATAATAAGGAAGTCAATATAGGTGCCGATCTGGAGCATAGTGTCAAGGAGCGGTTATTACAGATGCTACATGACTATGTTGAGGTCTTTTCCTCGGTTATACGAAGACATCCAGAACTTGACACTGATATCATGGTCCAACCGTCTGCCAACAATAGAAGATTTCCCTCCAGTGAAACAGAAGGTTCATCATATGCGGCAAGAGATGTCCATAAAAGATCAAGGTTGAAGTCATGAAATAGTTCAACGCTGATTCTTAGCTGTCACCTCTTATCCATAATGGGTTACTAATGTTGTTATGGTGCCTAAGAAGGACAGTAAAGTACGTATGTGTGTGGATTACAGAGACCTGAAAGGGGAAAGCCCCAAAGATGACTTTCCACTTCCCCGTATTGATGTTCTGGTTGACAACACCTCACAACATAAGGTATTATCCTTCATGAATGGTTTCTACGGGTACAATCAGATCAAAATGGCACCTGAGGACATGGAGAAAAAAAACATTCGTCACGCAGTGGGGCACTTTCTGCTACAAGGTTATGACCATTTGGGTTAAAGAACGCCGGAGAAACCTATCAGCGTGCCATGGTAGCTTTGTTCCATGACATGATCCATCACGAGATAAGAGGTCTACATCGATGGTATGATAGCTAGGTCCTCAGGACTGAAGAGGAGCACCTTGATCACCTGCAGATGCTGTTTGAAAGACTGAAAAAATACAAACTAAGGTTGAACCCGAATAAGTGCACTTTTGGGGTAAGATTTGGTAAGATCTTAGGTTTCATTGTCAGCAACAAAGGTATTGAAGTAGACCCTACAAAGGATAAAGCTATACAAGAAATTCCAACTCCTCGCACCAAGAAGGAGGTTAGGGGATTCTTGGGACGTCTAAACTACATTTCTAGAATTCATTTCCCATCTAACCGCTACTTGTGAGCCAATCTTCAAATTACTGAAGAAAGATCAAGCAGTAAAGTGGAATGATAATTTTCAGAACTCCTTTGATAAAATTACAGAATACCTTCAAGAGCCTCCAATTCTAAGGCCTCTAGTTGAAGGAAGACCTCTGATCATGTACTTAACAGTATTAGAGAACTCAATGGGGTGTGTGATGGGACAGCATGATGAGTCTGGTCGAAAATAGAACGCAATATACTACCTTAGAAAAAAGTTTATCGACTGTGAAACAAGATACTCACTCCTCGAGAAAACTTGTTGCGCTTTGGCATGGGCTGCTTGCGGACTAAGACAGTATATGTTGACTCACACTACCTTATTGATATATAAAATGGATCCTATAAAATACATCTTCGAGAAGCCTGCTCTCTCCGGAAGAATAGCAAGATGGCAAATGATCCTGATAGAATATGATATTCAGTACACAACCCATAAAAACAATTAAGGGGAGTATATTTGTTGATCATTTGGCTCATCAAGCTGGGGATGACTACCAATCCATGAATTTTGAGTTCCTGGATGAGAGCATCATGTTAGTGACTGATTATGGAGAACCTGGACCGAATGAAGGACCTGAAAAAGGATCACGATGGACTATGGTTTTTGACGGAGCTTCTAACGCAATTGGAGATAGAATCGGTGTTGTGATCATATCTGTGAAGCAGTGGGAGAACTGACTTGAGGTTTTGCGTTTTATCGCAAATGTTGCGGTTAGCAAGAGTCGCCATTGACTTTTCTTTTATCCAAGAGCAAAGGTGAAAAAGCACAAGAAAGACCTTTGAGATGTTTTCTTAAGTTCGGGGGGTAGATTATGAAAAGGGAAGGTGCTAGCACCCTTTTCATCCATGGTTTTCCACGGGCTCTTAGTTACTTGCTTAGATCACTTGCTTTGGTTTGTTTGAAATGGTGTTTGATGTGGTTTTGAAAGTATTTTGTAAAACAGGCCATTCGTTTAGGCAATTTTGTAATGATTCTCGTTCGTAAGAATGTATACAAAGATGTTTGTCTTTTTGAAAATGTTTTCAATGTTTGAAATGTGTGTGTTTTCTTTGAAAATAGCAAGGATTTTGTTTGAAATGGAGCAAGAAACTAGAAGCTATCTACCTACTCAAATGTCTTTCTTATGTATTTTCTATTCCTTTGACATTGTTATCTTACCATTGATTTGGTAAGCAACCCTATCTTTGGATGTAAATGGGACGAGCGTGGGTCATCGTATAACCATGATTAGCAATGTTTGTAAAGTATCTTAGCATTTTTTTGAGGGGCTAAGATCATTTTGTTTAGGCAACATTTGAATAGCGTCATCGAGGGACTACGATCTTATATTTGTTTTGTTTTGCCAAGATACTTCGCATGCGTAACATGGCCATTTTATTTTAGGCAACCAAGTGGGAGAAACCCTAAGGGTGCTTGTGTGCAAAGTATATCATTTTCATGCTTTTGATCTTGCATTTAGGGTTTTCTATTTGTTTTTTTCGTTCTTGCCATACAAACCCTAATTACTAATCATGGCATATGAAAGCGATAAATTGCATAATGTAAATATTTCTAAGCTATTACAACAATTTATGGGAAGAGGGAATACAAATTTGAATGGGGATTTTGCAAGAATATAAAGCTAAATAAATTATTACAACCAAATGGAATTTGTTCGAATTAAGATAAATATAATACAATAATTAAAATGTAATGCAATGTACATGTAAAAAAAAGGTTTTTGTGTCTTATTTTCATGTAAAAGAATATGTAATCTAAACCTAAAAATATAAGGAAAAAGATTTAATTTTTAAAAGGGGTTAATTCCTAATTTTTATTTAAAAGAAAATAATGTTTCTATATTATTATTTTGTGCATTTTTTGTATAAAAATAATAAATAATATTGTATATAAATATTAAAATTAAATATATGCAAAAAAAATAGGTATTTGTAAATATGAAATGTAAAATAAAAATACTAAGTATTTTTAATTATATTTATATGTTTATTAAGAAAATAAATTATATCCTATCAAAATAAACTAAATTTTTTATGTGAAAAATAATAAATAAAATAAAATAAAAGTGTAAAAATAATTAAATTATTTTTTAGGATTTTTTATCATCAAAGAAAATAAATTAAAGTATTAAATATAAAAATGAAAAAATAAAATATGAAAGAGTTAACAGGGGGTGAGATAGAAAATCAATGGTAGTGCTAGCAAAAACAAAAATCCCAGGAAGCAAAAAAGCCCAATACAGCTTCGTCCTTGTCCTGCCTTCTCCTTCCTCACACTATGGTCGGTTCAACCTGTAACTTCCTCATGCTTGCATAAAAATGAAAACTTATAACATGAAAAATGTAGCATTTGAACTCACGATTCCAACCATATAAATTATGTAATCTAACTATCAAAGATCAAAGAGAATTTTGAAATCCCTAAATCCTAACCTAATATTTTCAGAGATTTCAACCTCCAATTTCTCTTAGCACAAGTAATATAAATGCAAGATAATGATATGTACAACTTCGTTATGATGAGAACTACATTTTTTATTCACAAATCGTGGCATGAGGTTGACTATAAAAAGAGATAGAGTTTGAAAAATTACCTCCTTCAGCTGGAATCGTGTATGGAAATGCAAGGACTTTGATGGAGGCCTGATGATTGCTTGAGCTTCCTTGAGCTTCCCTGAATCTATTCCAACCCTTACCTTTCTCTGAAAGTGGCTAGAACTCCCTCACCAAGTCCAACTGCAAGCTTCAAAGTTAACAATGGAAAATGGTGAAACAGAGGTTACAGAACAGGGATGATGGTTTGGATTGACTAGGTATCAAGTATGTAAGATGTTTGGATGATCTAAACACAAAATGCACAAGCCAAATGGATGCTGCATATGTTTGTGCAGAAACTGTATGTTTTGGACAGTTTTTGGTGCTTTTCTTGCTCTAAGTGTTTCAGGCCTTTGCTTGGTGTCCTATGTGTCGCATATACTTTTCATATTAGTATAGAAATGGTTTTAATTCAGTTCTCTATCAGCTGCCCAAGCCCTAACCTTTTTGCAACTTTTCTTGTACTTGAAGCAAAGTGACAAGACAAAACTCTCATGCTTGTACCAGCTTGCTTAGGGTTGGTATGTCTTCCCTACAAGTTTCCTTTGGTCTGTGGTACTTGCATGTATCAAGAGGACAGGTCCAATGCTCAAGATTACAAAGTTTGCAAAAGTTTCCCTTTATGAAAATGGCAATGGAACCTTTTGGCCAAAAATGGAATTACAAGTTGTGTAAAAGTTAAAAAGCATGGATAGAGGCTTTGTCAAGAGAGTAAGTGTTTAATTAAGGAGTTTGTAGCAAGTTTAGGACCTGTACAACATGAAATAGCCAGCATAGGTTTGATTTTCAACTTGGTTCTTCATGAAATTTCTTGAACAAAAAGTGAGAAAATGCCAATTTCCTCTCTTCGATTCTCCCTACTCAAAAATGATCTTGGAGAGTTCTTTGACATTTTGGAAAGCTTGAAATATTCTTTATAATCAATCTTCGAAATGAATTTTGAGATACCTCTTGGAACTAGATGAAAACTTGCCATGAAGTTGGGTCCAAAACTTGCCTAAATTAGGGCAAAATTTCACTAAGTTAAGAAGTTCATGACCATGTATTCACAAATTTATATCTTGAGATCCAAGAATCTTTAGAGAAAGGTTTGCGAAGAAAAGTTATAGATTTCATGGAGGTCTACAACTTTTATGTTGGGGACTTTCCTTGAATCAAAATGCATCATGGTGAAAAAGTGGTGTAAAGTTGAGAAAAAATAAGAAAATTTTTATACTTAGAAAATTTCTAAGTTATGAAAATTTTCAAATTCAAACCCTAATTTTCAAATTTAGTTTTCTTGATGAACAAGTTTCACATTTTGACATATATTGATGAATTATGACTCTTGGTACTTGATTTTGACCAAAAAGTCAAAGTTTGACTTTTCAATATACAGTTGACTTTTGATCAGTTGACTGCAAATTTCATCTGTCAATCCAATGAACTTGAGATGTTTTGAACCATGTAATTAAGTCAAGATGATTCCATTGAAGCCTTGAAATCATGCTTGAACTCAATTGGTCATTGGCTAGGTTAAAAATCAGAAATTTCCCTTTCTCAGTTAAAACCCTAATTTTGACCATTTTGCCCTTCTGATGATTTAATCAAATTTATTGAGGAATTGTAATCCAAACTTGATAAAATGGTACATATGAGTCTAAAATGTTGATGTGGATACAAAATTATGAGGTTTAACTGTAAATTGGCCATGGTTGACTTTTTTCCCATTATAGTTGATTTTTAGGTCAATTGTCCAATTGACTGACAAAAGTGTAATCCAAGGCTTGAAACTTATCATGAGCAATCTTAGGGGTCCAAAATGATGTATGAAAGTCACATCAAGCATTGGTGGTCCAAAAATCCTTGTGCAAACTCAAACCCTAATTTTGGGTTATCAGTGCAAGATGAGATGTCTTGAGCTGACCAAACCCTAATCTTGTCTTAAGTCAAAGAAGTCTTGTGAGAAAAGTCTTAATAAATGAGAGGGTAAATTTTGGGGTACAACAGCTTCCCCTGTTCAATCTTCTTGAACCCAAAGAGTTAGATTAGCAAGCTTTGTCGTTCGTGACTTAAAGGTAAAAGATGATTGGACACTAGAGTGCTTGTAAATTTGCACTTGACAAAGTGTAGTTGAGGGAATGGGCTTAAAAGATTCCATTTGAAGAGGTGATAGAATCTTGTTGGAGATGGGCTTGTAGATGCCATCCAAGAATGTTTGATGAGTTGTAAGTTGTAAGCTGAAAGAATGAGTATCAGAATGATGTTCGCGTCCGGAACGTATCTGAATTGTATATGTACTTGAAATCTGAATAAGTATTAGAATGGCATCCGTGTCTGGAGCGTATCAGAACTTTGGTAATCTGAATGAGTATCAGAATGGCATCCGTGTCTGGAGCGTATTTGAACTGTATCTGAAAGATGAATCTGAGTGAGTATCAGGATGGAATCCGGGTCTGGAGCATCTCTGAACTGTATCTGAAAGATGAATCTGAATGAGTAACAGGATGGCATCCGTGTCTGGGGCGTATCTGGACTGTATCATGAACTTGAAATCTGAATGAGTGTCAGAATGGCATCCGGGTCTGGAGCGTATCTGAACTTGAATCTAAATGAGTAACAGAATGGCTTCTGTGTCTGGAGCGTATCTGGACTGTATCATGAACTTGAAATCTGAATGAGTATCAGAATGGCATCCGGGTCTGGAGCGTATTTGGACTGTATCATGAACTTGAAATATGAATGAGTATCAGAATGGCATCCGGGTCTGGAGCGTATCTGAATTGCATCTGATGTCTAGATCTTAATAGGTAACAGAATGGCATTCGGGTCTGGAGCGTATCTTAACTGTATCATGATTGCACATTGTTTAACAGTAGCTGTTAATCTTATCCTGAAAAAGGGTAAAATGTTAGCGGGAACACAAAATTATGTTGCATGAAATGTATGATGCAATACATGTATTTTATCAATGTTTATGATATGTGGATGTAATGTATGCGCATGTAAGCGGATTTGCTGTATTGTTGTTTGACTGAGGAAAATAAATCCTTGGTTGCTGCTGAGGGTATGTGGATTCTTCATGTCTTGAAGTTGGAGTAATTAACAAAAATTCTTGTTGCGAGCAATGCCATATACTGCTTGAGTAATCTGCTTGGGGAATCCATAGAATTTTGATGACTTCTACTGGGGTTTTAACAATGGGAATCTTCATTCCATTGGAGAGCGATGAAAACTCTATGGGGAGAAAGCTTATTCCTGTTTTGAGAAGAAGTTCAGGAGTTTTTTTCGTCTGCCACTCTACCGAGGAGTTATCCTAGGTTAGGGAGAAACAGAAGTTGGCCGTTATCCGGTTGATTTTCAGTCTTCAAGACAACTTGTCGGGGAATTTGGAGAAACGAGATGGTTTCCATTGTGGATTAATAGTTTGAAGTTTCAGTTCCACTGAGGATCTTAATGAAGTACTGTAGGGATTGCTCGTGGAATAGCCTAAAGAAGTTTTCCTATTCTTTCAACCTGTCAGTAATTGTTCTTTTTCATTTTGTTTATTTGTAAACAGTAATTATGTTCAAATGCATATGTTCATTAATGAATCATTGGACGTTTTTGCAAATAAAACATAAATATAAAGAAAAAGACAAATAGTTTTCTGTACTTTAAAGAGATATATTTGTATTTACTTTGAATAAGTATTTTGTACAAAAGAGACAGACATCCTAGTAAGAGGATGGTGTCATGAAAATAAGAAAAATTTATTCAAATAAACATAGCTATATGTGATGATCCCATGGGGTTCCCATTCTGCTATAGCCTTCGTATCTCCGAATATCTTGTCCATCTGTTGCTTCGTCCGAAGATGATTGAATTTATCAGAAGCTCAGAGTTTGTTAGTGAAGAGATTGTCCTCAAACTGATCCGACGAGACATAGTCATATGCTTTAATTCCCTAACTTTTGCCTTGACCGCCCTTTCGGGTTTTCAGTCCACCGGGAAACCCTTTTTTTCCCAAGTCGCCCTTTCGGGTTTTCGACTTGCTGGGTGTACAGATTTTTTATATATTTTATCCCTAATTTTTGCCCGAACCTTTTGGTTCGTCGGGATGCCCCTTTTTTCCTAGGTGTGTAAACCTAGTGGGTCTCTTATGTGTAGTATCTTTTGACTATGTCAGCGTTCGCAGGGTGTGGAAAATCATCGTCGTCCATGGTGGTTAAGACCATTGCCTCACCGGAGAAGATGTTCTTGATTACAAATGGTCCTTCATAGGTAGGAGTCCATTTTCCCCTGGGATCACTTTGTGGAAAGATAATGAGTTTGATCACTAGATCTCCAACTTGATATACTTGGCGCTTGAATTTCTTGTTGAAAGCCTTGATCATCTGTTTTTGATACATCTGACCATTGAAAACAGTAGTAAGTCTCTTTTCATCAATTAAGTTTAGTTAATCAAGTCGAGTCTGGATCCAGTCATCCTCATTCAAACCTGCATCCTTCATAATTCTCAAAGAGGGGATCTGAACCTCAATGGGCAAGACAGCCTCCATGCCATAAACCAAGGAATAGGGTGTTGCCCCAGTTGACGTGCGAGTCATAATACGATACCCGTGGAGAGAAAATGATAGCATCTCATGCCAGTCTTTGTAGGTGACTATCATTTTCTGTATGATCTTTTTAATGTTTTTATTAGCATCTTCGACTGCACCATTCATCTACGGCCGATAGGGGGAAAAATTGTGATGTTGAATCTTGAACTGCTCGCACAAGGCGGTAATCATAGTATTGTTAAGATTTGTACCGTTATCAGTGATGATCCTTTCTGGGATACCATACCCGCGGATAAGATTCTTCTTGATGAAGCGGGCAACAACAATCTTAGTGACGGATGCGAAGGAAGCTGCTTCGACCCACTTTGTGAAATAGTCAATGGCCACTAGAATGAAATGGTGTCCATTGGAGGTTGTAGGCTAGATCTCCCCAATCATATCGATTCCCCGCATAGCAAAGGGCCAAGGAGCTGTTAAAACATTTAGAGGAACTGGAGGCACGTGCACCTTGTCTGCGTAGATTTGATACTTATGACATGTCCGGGAGTGTTGATAGCAGTTTGCTTCCATGGTAGACCAATAATAGCCTTCCTGTAGGATTTTCTTCGCCATCGTATGCCCACTAGAGTGAGTTCCAAAGGTACCTTCATGTAATTCAACCATGATCTTTTCAGCTTCAATCTTATCCATACAATGGATCAGAATAGAATCATGATTACGTTTGTACAGGATGCCATTACTTAGGAAGAACTTAGCGGAGAATCTCCTTAGGAACTTTTCATCATTGATTGAAGCTCCTTCTGGATATTCTTGAGCCTCGAGATACCTTTTGACTTCATGAAACCAAGGCTGGTCCACTACTTCTTCAGTATTAATCTCGTGACAGTGTGCTGGTTCGTCCATTCGTTCAATGGTGATCTGGGGAGCCTCATTATCCCAATTAAGTTTAAACATAGATGACATTATGGCTAGAGCATCTGCTAGTTGATTTTATTCTCGCGGGAAGTGCTCGAAGGTAATCTACTCGAAATGTGGTAACAATGTCAAAACATGTTCTTTTTAAGGGATAAGGTTGGGATGTCTAGTGTCCCATTCTCCTTTAATCTGACTGATGACCAAAGCTGAATCTCCAAACACATCTAAAGATTTTATTCCCAAGTCTATGGAAGCCTTGAGACCAAAGATGCACGCTTCGTATTCCACCATGTTGTTCGTATAGTTGAAGCAAAGTCTGGAGGTAAAAGGAGAATGGAATCCTTCCGGATATATGAGTACAACGTCGATACCATTACCAAGTGCATTGGATGCCCCATCAAAGAACAGGGTCCATCGGGATCCTTGTCTAGGTCTGACATATGGTCTGATTTCTTCACAGTTGTCTAATGTCATGATGTCTTCGTCTGGGAATTCAAACTTAATGGACTGATAATCTTCTACATCTTGATGAGCAAGATGATCCGCTAGCACGCATCCCTTTATAGCTTTTTTGGTAGTGTAATGTATGTCATATTTTGTTAAGATCATCTTCCATCTAGCTATCCTTCCAAACAGAGCAGGCTTCTCAAAGATGTACTTTATCGGATCCATCTTAGATATCAGCAAAGTGGTATGAGTCAACATATACTGTCTTAGCCGGCGAGCAGCCCATACCAGAGTGCAAAAATTTTTCTCTAGCAGTGAATATCTTGTTTCACAGTCGGTAAAATTTTTGCTCAGGTAGTAAATAGCGTGCTCTTTTCGGCCAGACTCGCATTGCTGCCCCAATACACACCCCATTAAGTTCTCTAAAACGGTCAGATACATGATCAACGGTCTTCCCTCGACTGGTGGCATTAAGACAGGAGGTTCTTGTAAATACTCTTTGATTTTGTCAAAAGCAATCTGACATTCATCATTCCATCTGACTACTTGATCTTTCTTCAACAGTTTGAAGATTGGTTCACAAGTAGATGTTAGGTGAGAAATGAATCTGGCAATATAGTTCAGGCGTCCCAAGAATCCTCTTACTTCCTTCTCAATACGGGGAGCAGGCATTTCTTGTATCGCTTTGACCTTGGCAGGGTCATTCTCGATGCCTTTGTTTCTGACAATGAAACCTAAGAGTTTACCGGACCGGACTCCGAATGTGCACTTGTTTGGATTCAATCTTAACTTGTACTCCTTCAACCTTACAAACAACTTTTGCAAGTGATCAAGGTGTTCCTCTTCAGTTTGTAATCGGGCAATCATGTCATCTACGTAGACCTTTATCTCATGATGTATCATATCATGGAACAAAGCTACCATGGCGCGTTGATAGGTTGTCCCGACATTCTTCAGTCTGAATGGCATCACTTTGTAGCAGAACGTTCCCCACTGCATGACAAATGTAATTTTATCCATGTCCTCAGGTGCAATTTTGATCTGGTTATAACCTTAGAATCCATCCATGAAGGAAAACACTTTGTGCTGGACTGTATTATCAACCAGGATGTCGATGTGGGGAAGTGGAAAATCATCTTTAGGGCTAACCCTGTTTAAATCTCTATAATCCACACACATTCATACTTTACCATACTTTTTAGGCACGGGAACAATGTTGGCTACCCATTGAGGATAAGAAGTGACAGTCAGAAATCCAGCATTGAACAGTTTCATAACTTCTACTTTGATCTTCTCTAACATGTCAGGTCTCATGCGGCAAACATTTTGTTTCACTGGTGGACAGTCTTCTCTTGTGGGTAGATGATGTACCACGATGTCTGTATCAACTCCCGACATGTCTTTGTATGACCAGGAAAAGATCTCAACATAATCATGCAATAGCTGAATTAGACGTTCCTTGACACTCGGCTCTAGGTTGGCACCCACCTTGATTTCCTTTTTATCTTCCTCAGTACCCAAGTTGATTGTATCCAACAGTTCCTTATGAGGCTGAATAGCTCTTTCCTCTTGTTGTATTAGTCTGGACAATTCCCCTGGCACTTCACAATCTTCCTCACCTTCGTATTCGGCTTGGTAGATTGGATCTTCAGAGTCATTGAAGGCTATAGCAGTATCGTTACCCATGGGATCCGGAATGGGGGGGTACCTGTATTTGTGAGTGTGGGTGTGTGTAAGGGTATAGCCATCTTTAAACAATAAAAATGTAAAAGAAAGACAATGAGCACAAAAGGTTTATATGTGAAAAAGCGTCCATGATTCATTGAATGTCATATGAAGATGAAATAAAAACCCTTACAAATGGACCATTGTGCCTCGGGTAAGACACAAGGTTTTTAAAGTGCGAATTGTTTATGAATATTACAAGTCCAACAGAAATGTAAAAGATAAATTACTGAGAGATGAAAGTTATTGGGACAAAGTCTATGGCTTCCCAGTTGCGAAGTCCTCCGTTAACAGTAGGAAATATCCAATCTTCCAAGATGCCATCTTCTTCAACATCTTCCACTGCGTTGACCTCTATTTTACTAATTTTCAAAGGTAGCCCTCCAGCACGGGCACGACACATAGTCTTTTGAGCAGTTGAAGTAAACCCCAAGCCAAACTTGTCTGATTTATACGGGATGTCTGGAAGCTGCCCCCAAATGGTGTATCCCCCTCTCCCACTACTGCCTTAGCGTCCTTTAGAGATGACATCCAAAGCGTAGGTCTTGTGATCTTGGGAATCGAGGATACTGCCTTGGTCGCTGCTACTTCTTGAGAGACTTCTTCAAAATGTTGGAAAGGGGTTTCAATGAACTTGCCATCCAACTCCACATATCGGAAGGAATTTAGATGACTAATCATGTACTCCTCTTTTCCATGGACAGTTATGATCTTTCCTTGGACCGGGTACTTCAGCATTTGGTGTAGCATGGAAGTGACAGCACCGACATTGTGAATCCAGGGGCGTCCTAACAGACAAGAATAATAAGGACGGATGTCCATCACATAGAAGGTTGAGTTAAAAATATGAGTTCCCACCTTTATCGGGATATCCACCTCCCCCTGGAACTTCCCCTTCGAACCATCAAATGCTCTCACTACTATGTTACTGGGTTTTAGCGTCAACCCTTTGCAATCCAATCTATTAAGGGCTTTCTTTGGCAAGACGTTCAAAGATGAACCTGTGTCTACCAAGACATGGGCCAGAGTCGTTCCTCTAGACTCCACAGAGACATGTAATGCCTCGTTGTGCTTTCTCCCTCTGGGTGTCAAATCAGCATCGGAGAAGCCTATGCCATTATCAGCTGTCAAACTGGCCACACAATCCTGGAATTGGTCAGTAGACGTCTCTTGTGGCACATGGGCTGTCTTCAAAAATTTTACCAGAGCTTTTGCATGTGCCTTAGAGCACAACAGCAAGGCTAGCATGGAGATCTTGGAGGGAGTCTTCCCCAACTATTCAACCACATCATAGTCACTCTTCTTTATTATCCTTAGGATCTCTTCCATCTCCTTCTTGGATGTTTCGGGAATAGCTAGTGATTGAGCCTTCATCCGGACAAGCTCTTCTTGAATGCTTTTTCCTTGATTTTCAACAGTGGAAGTGTTGGTAGGGACAACAACAGGTATCGTGTCATTTTTGTCGGCAGGTACACTTGTAGGTATGATCAATGGTACAGAGTTAATCTTAGAAATGGCCACGGGTCCAAAAACTGCCTTTGGAGGGGAAATCTCTGGAGAGAAGATTCTACCACTACGGGTAATCTTGCTAGTTCTGGCAATATTGCTAATGTCAGAATTGTCCTCTTCGGAACTCTCTTCTTCGGTGGTCAACCCATCTTGTTTAATACCATGGTAGTAGATTTCTCCACCGTAATTCCATGGTACTGTTTTATCTGATTCGTACGGGATCGGCCCAGGCATTGTACTCTTAAGTGGACTAGTCTTTGGAGCAGATGTAATCCTAACGGGTCTTTTAGGGACCCTGGAAGAATTGGTGGAGATGGTTATAATTGAAATGTCTTTAACAGGAACGGGTAAGACGGGAGAATTCTCAAACAAAATTTCTTGGTTCTCAATCATTCGTTGGATACCTATCTTCAACAGAGGGCAATCAATTGGGGAGGATAAGAAAATGCGGCAGTCTTTATCACAACCTGGGAATATCCCAGCTTTCAACAAGTTCATTTTGATGATCGGGAGCGAAGTCAAGAGTTCATCTACGTTAGCAACAAACAAATCTTCTTCGATAGCATTGGCATTGTGACCATGCCTAGGCATCGGAGCAGAAATGACATTTGGTTTCTCTGGTGCGTCAAACTCAAATTCTTTGGCATCTATGAGGTCTTGAATCTTGTTCTTTAATGCCCAACAGTTGTTGGTGTCGTGCCCTGGACTTTCAGAATGGTATGCGCATCTGGCATTTGGGTGATAATGAGGGGATGCCATTTTGGGATTCTTTGGGACCTCCTTTAAAGTTTCCAGATTCAATATTAGAAGATGTGGTAAAACCTGGGCTAGAGTCATATTAATCCTGCTCAATTGCCAGACTGGTCTTTCCACCCTTGGTTGGTTATTTCTTGGTTGATCAGATGCAGGCTTCAGAATCATAATGGCCCCCACCGTTGGTTGGCATTCAGTTCTTCCCTGATTCCTCGGTGAATAAACAACAGACACCTCCTTCTTCCCAGTGAAAGGTTTTCTCACAGCTGTAAAGGCAGACACATCCTTCTGAATCTTTCCACTTTTTATACCGGCTTCCGCTCTTTCTCCGGTTAATATTAGCTCAGTAAACCCAACAGATGAACTCCCAATCAGATGGTTGAAGAAAGGGCCCGATAGGGTGCCCAAGAACATATCCACCAACTCTCTTTCAGACAGAGGAGGTTGCACCCTTCCAGCTAGGTCTCTCCATTTTTGTGTGTACTATTTGAAACCCTCATTTGAAACCATAGCCATACTCTGAAGTTGAGTACGGGTAGGCGCCAAATCTGCATTATATTGTTATTGCTTATAGAAAGCTGCGGCAAGTTCTTCCCAGTTGTGTACGTCAGCACTTTCCAATTGGTAAAACCAATCGAGTTGCGTTCTTGATAAACTATCTTGGAAAAAGTGGACCCACAAGTTTTTATCGGCAGAGTGCAGATGAATCTTTCTGACATATGATTGGAGGTGCATTTTAGGACAAGACACCCCATCATATTTAGCAAATAACGACACTTTAAACTTTGGTGGGATTACAATTCCTGACACTAACCCCAACTCTTCAAAATCTAGCCCTGATACTTTTTGTATTTCCATAGCGGTTAAACGCTCTTCCAGGTGTCTGTACTTATCATCAGCCGGAGGGTACTATTCCTCAGAGTAGTCTTCCTCTTCCTCCTCTTCTTCAGATTCTGACGGAACTGCCGTTTCTTTTCCTTTTCTTTCCCCTTCATCAGATGTTACTGGAAAATATAAAGTCCTTCTAGCTTGTCCTTGAAACCTTCTTCCCATGATTACCACACCAGTTGGTTTCTTCTCTTACTTCTTTTTCTCTTTTGCCAGAAAAGTCTTCAGCTCTTTTTGCCCCTTGGCCAGGGTCATGAGTAGCTGTTGAAATTATGTGTTTTGAGCTTGAAGGTCTTTGACCGTCTGTTCGAGATCCATCTTACTGAAATAAACAGTAGAGAGATGAGGAAACTTGTTGCAAAGACCTTTTTATGTTTATGATGAATGATATGTATACATGCAATGCTTTCAAGGATTTAAAAATTCAAATTTGTTTTAAACAAAAAGAAACACACATTATATTAATAAGATATGATTTGAATACATCAATTCCCCTTGGGAAAAATAATACAAAATTCTAAGATAAAAAGACATTGCGCATCCTCTTTGGTGCAATGTAGGTATTTAGAGTCTGCTCCTCATGAAGTAGCCGAGCGAGTTCCAAAACCTTCTTCTCGCTTGCATACAATTGGGCTTCGAAAGTATCGCGCTCTCCTTTGAGCTGTATCCAATCCCTTTGTAGGTCTTCGAGTGATGTAGGCATGTCAGGATGTAGGATAGTGTATGGAACTTCTTCTTCCTTAACAGGCTCAATAATCACTAGGAGAACGGAATGATAAGGCATCATAAGACTTTGAGCGCGGGTTCGTACCCACTTGAGGTAAGGCTCAAGAGGGATGGAATTCTTGTGTCCCAAAGTCTTTCTATCCACCTTGTTTAGCATCCTCCAAGCTCAGATGAATCTCTGGCGAAGTCCTTGATCGTTGTTGTCGTAGTTGAATACCAACCCTTGAATCAGCATATCATGCGGGCCATCCCTTCGGGCATAACCAAACTGTGTTAGAGCCAAACATGGGTTGTAGGTGATGCCTCCCCTAATTCCAAGTAGAGGGACATTAGAGAATTCCCCACAATGGTCAACAATGATAACATTCTCTTTGGATCGAGAGCACCAATGAATATCTGAATGTTTAAGCGTCATTAACCTTTGTGACCACCTCAAACCTTGCTCATTCTTTAAGACCGATTGGGGAAGATGAGAAATAAACCATCTTTCCAGGAGAGGAGTGCAACACATAAGAACACCTTTTTTCCTCATTGTACGAGTGTGAAAAGAGTGTAAGATATCCCCAAGAAATGTAGGCACCGGGTTGTGTGACATGAAGATTTTGACAGCACTCACATCTATGATTTGGTCAGGATTGGGGAACAAGACCATCCCATAGATGAGAAGAGCTACAATCTCCTCAAAATCTTGCAAGTTTAGGGAATTCCAACAACTTTGGGCTTTCTCAAACAAAAACTTTGCCAAGAAGCCTTTGACACCACTTCTAGTTTCCCAATGAGTTGTGACATCAGATGAGTGCAAGTGCAGGGCTTGAGCAATCTCTTATGGCTTTGGATCTCTTTCCGTACCGTTAAAGGGTAGTCGATTGAGAATCGGAATCCTCAGAAGTTGAGAGAATTCTTCCAAAGTGGGTACAAGTTGATAGTCATGAAATGTGAAACAATGATGCAAAGGGTCAAAGAAATGGAAGAGAACTTTTAACATATCCTCCTCTGTGTTAGAGGTGACCAAGTTGAGTAGACGACCATGCCTCTCGGTTAATGGATAGTTCTCAGGGATTCTTGAAGCTAGCTCCTTGAGTTGTGGAGGAATTCTTACAAGGTTGATTTGGATAGTTTTTCTGCGAAGTGAATCCATATCCTACAAAACAAGAACAAAGATGAATCTCCAAAATCCTTGAAATGGTTAGTGGATGCATATGATGTTCATGATTCCCATGATGTTATGTACAAGTATGCATATACAATCAAATCAAACAAGTTCTTAGTTTAGGGTTGCATGGGGTTTTAAAGGTAAGTACCCTCTTGAAATTTAGTTGGCTTAAACCTGTCCTAGTAATAGTAACCAGGTTCTAAGGAGCTCAATATCACCGGATTTTTTCCTTCGTCATTGTTTCAGCTCAAGCCTCTTTAATGGCAACCGAAATATCCCAAGAAACCAAACCTCAATGAGTGTAGTATCGAGTATCTACCAACTACGGACTAAACCAAAGCCGATCATCTCACTACATCCTAAAGGCCAAGTTGGTCAAGTAAAGGGTTCTAGAAGTTCATTAGTGCTTCATGACATCACTCAGTGGCCCCGTATTCTCTTTGATTAACTCAAAGGCTACCAGTACCCACAAATATGTCACACTAACATAGCTATTGCTTAGACCATGTCGGTATACCCCGTACAATTTCAACAACGTATTGCTATTTACCAATAATGTTTCCCAAATCCGGGTAGAGGATTCAAACCCAAACAAAGAACCATAATATAAAGCAAAAAAGACAAACAGTGTAAACAAATAAATGTGATCTAAAACCCTAAGGTAACCCCACTTTTAGAATAACTCCCCAGCAGAGTCGCCAATTCTGTGATGCGGTGGGAGAACTGACTTGAGGTTTTGCATTTTATCACAAATGTTGCGGTTAGCAAGATTCGCCACCGACTTTTCTTTTATCCAAGAGGAAAGGTGAAAAAACACAGGAAAGACCTTTGAGATGTTTTCTTGAGTTCGGGGGGTAGATTATGAAAAGGGAAGGTGCTAGCACCCTTTTCATCCATGGTTTTCCATGGGCTCTTAGTTACTTGCTTAGATCACTTGCTTTGGTTTGTTTGAAATGGTGTTTGATGTGGTTTTGAAAGTATTTTGTAAAATAGGCCATTCGTTTAGGCAATCTTTGTAATGGTTCTCATTCGTAAGAATGTATACAAAGATGTTTGTCTTTTTGAAAATGTTTTCAATGTTTGAAATGTGTGTGTTTCCTTTGAAAAAAGCAAGGATTTTGTTTGAAATGGAGCAACCAACTAGAAGCTATCTACCTACTCAAATGTCTTTCTTATGTATTTTATATTCCTTTGACATTGTTGTCTTACCATTGATTTGGTAAGCAACCCTATCTTTGAATCTAAATGGGACGAGCGTGGGTCATCGTATAACCATGATTAGAAATGTTTGCAAAGTATCTTAGCATTTTTTTGAGGGGCTAAGATCATTTTGTTTAGGCAACTTTTGAATAGCGTCATCGAGGGACTATGATCTTATATTTGTTTTGTTTTGCCAAGATACTTCGCATGCGTAACATGGCCATTTAATTTAGGAAACCAAGTGGGAGAAACCCTAAGGGTGCTTGTGTGCAAAGTATATCATTTTCATGCTTTTGATCTTGCATTTAGGGTTTTCTATTTGTTTTGTTTCGTTCTTGTCATACAAACCCTAATTACTAATCATGGCATATGAAAGCGATAAATTGCATAATGTAAATATTTCTAAGCTATTACAACAATTTATGGGAAGGGGGAATACAAATTTGAATGGGGATTTTGCAAGAATAGAAAGCTAAATAAATTATTACAACCAAATCGAATTTGTGCGAATTAAGATAAATATAATACAATATTTAAAATGTAATGCAATGTACATGTAAAAAAAAAGGTTTTTGTGTCTTATTTTCATGTAAAAGAATATGTAATCTAAACCTAAAAATATAAGGAAAAAGTTTTAATTTTTAAAAGGGGTTAAACCCTAATTTTTATTTAAAAGAAAATAATGTTTCTATATTATTATTTTGTGCATTTTTTGTATAAAAATAATAAATAATATTGTATATAAATATTAAAATTAAGTATATGCAAAAAAATAGGTATTTGTAAATATGAAATGTAAAATAAGAATACTAAGTAATTTTAATTATATTTATAAGTTTATTAAGAAAATAAATTATATCCTATCAAAATAAACTAAATTTTTCATGTGAAAAATAATAAAAGAATAAAATAAAAATTTAAAAATAATTAAATTATTTATTAGGATTTTTTATCATCAAAGAATGTAATTTAAAGTATTAAATATAAAAATGAAAAAATAAAATATGAAAGAGTTAACAGGGGGTGACATAGCAAATCAATGGTAATGCTAGCAAAAACAAAAAGCCCAGAAAGCGAAAAAGCCCAACACAACTTCGTCCCTGTCCTGCCTTCTCCTTCCTCACACTATGGTCAGTTCAACCTGTAACTCCCTCATGCTTGCATAAAAATAAAAACTTATAACATGAAAAATGTAGCATTTGAACTCACGATTCCAACCATATAAATTATGTAATATAACTATCAAAGATCAAAGAGAATTTTGAAATCCCTAAATCCTAACTTAAAATTTTCAGAGATTTCAACCTCCAAATTCTCTTAGCACAAGTAATATAAATGCAAGATAATGATATGTACAGCTTCGTTATGATGAGAACTACATTTTTTATTCACAGACCGTGGCCTGAGGTTGACTGTACAAGGAGATAGAGTTTGAAAAATTACATCCTTCAGCTGGAATCATGTATGGAAATGCAGGGACTTTGATAGAGGCCTTATGATTGCTTGAGCTTCCTTGAGCTTCCCTAAATCTATTCCAACCCTTACCTTGCTCTGAAAGAGGCTAGAACTCCCTGACCAAGTCCAACTGCAAGCTTCAAAGTTAACAATGGAAAATGGTAAAACAGAGGTTACAGAACAGGGATGATGGTTTGGATTGACTAGGTATCAAGTATGTAAGATGTTTGGATGATCTAAACATAAAACACATGAGCCAAATGGATGCTGGATATGTTTGTGCAGAAACTGTATGTTTTGGACAGTTTTTGGTGCTTTTCTTGCTCTAAGTGTTTCAGGCCTTTGCTTGGTGTCCTATTTGTTGTATATCCTTTGCATATTAGTATAGAAATGGTTTTAAGTCAGTTCTCTATCAGCTGTACAAGCCCTAGCCTTTTTGCAACTTTTCTTGTACTTGAAGCAAAGTGACAAGACAAAACTATCATTCTTGTACCAGCTTGCTTAGGGTTGGTATTTCTTCCCTACAAGTTGCCTTTGGTCTGTGGTACTTGCATGTATCAAGGGGACAGGTCCAATGCTCAAGATTACAATGTTTGCGAAAGTTTCCCTTTATGAAAATGGCAATGGAACCTTTTGGCCTAAAATGGAATTACAAGTTGTGTAAAAGTTCAAAAGCATGGATAGAGGCTTTGTAAACTGAGTAAGCATTTAATTAAGGATCGTGTAGCAAGTTTAGGACCTGTACAGCATGAAATAGCCAGCATAGGTTTGATTTGCAACTTGGTTCTTCATGAAATTGCTTGAACAAAAAGTGAGAAAATGCCAATTTCCTCTCTTCGATTCTCCCTAATCAAAAATGATCTTGGAGAGTTCTTTGACATTTTGGAAAGCTTGAAATATGCTTTATAATCAATCTTCGAAATGAATTTTGAGATACCTCTTGTAACTAGATGAAAACTTGCCATGAAGTTGGGTCCAAAACCTGCCTAAATTAGGGCAAAATTCGACTAAGTTAAGAAGTTCATGACCATGTATTCACAAATTTATATCTTGAGATCCAAGAATCTTTAGAGAAAATTTTGTGAAGAAAAGTTGTAGATTTCATTTAGGTCAACAACTTTCATGTTGGGGACTTTCCTTGAATCAAAATGCATCATGGTGAAAAAATGGTGTAAAGTTGAGAAAAAATAAGAAAATTTTTATACTTAGAAAATTTCTAAGTTATGAAAATTTTCAAATTCAAACCCTAATTTGCAAGTTTAGTTTTCTTGATGAACAATTTTCACATTTTGACATATCTTGATGAATTATGACTCTTGGTACTTGATTTTGACCAAAAAGTCAAAGTTTGACTTTTCAGTATACAGTTGACTTTTGATCAGTTAACTGCAAATTTCATCTGTCAATCCAATGAACTTGAGATGTTTTGAACCATGTAATTAACTCAAGATGATGCCATTGAATCATTGAAATCATTCTTGAACTCAATTGGTCATTGGCTAGGTTAAAAATTAGAAATTGCCCTTTCTCAGTCAAAACCCTAATTTTGACCATTTTGCCCTTCTGATGATTTGATCAAATTTCTTGAGGAATTGTAATCCAAAATTTATCAAATGGTACATATGAGTCTAAAATGTTGATGAGGATAAAAAATTATGAAGTTTGACTGTAAATTGGCCATGGTTTACTTTTTTCCCAATACAGTTGATTTTTAGGTCAATTGTCCAATTGACTAAGCAAAAGTGTAATCCAAGGCTTGAAACTTATCATGAGCAATCTTAGGGGTCCAAAATGATGTATGAAAGTCACATGAAGCATTGGTGGTCCAAAAATCCTTTTGCAAACTCAAACCCTAATTTTGGGTTATCAGTGCAAGATGAGATGTCTTGAGCTGACCAAACCCTAATCTTGTCTTGAGTCAAAGAAGTCTTGGGAGAAAAGTCTTAATAAATGAAAGGGAAAATTTTGGGGTACAACAATATCTCCTGAAGGATGTCATACTCCTTTCACTGCCCAGCTATGTTTCAATTGTACCAACAATATGGCTGAATATGAAGCATGCATCATGGGTCTCAAAGCTGCTATCGACTTGAGAATCAAATTCTTTAGTGTATTTGGAGACTCGGCCTTGGTAATCAGTCAAATAAAGGGAGAATGGGACACGAAGAATCCTAATCTCATCCCTTACAAAGAGCATGTGTTGAAACTGATTCCATATTTTGAAGAAGTTACCTTTGTGCATTTTCCACGAAAAGAAAATCAACTAGTGGACGCGCTAGCTACTATGTCATCCATGTTCAAGGTCAAATGGGATAACAAGGCTCCTCAGATCAATATTGAAAGAATGGATGAACCAGCATACTGTCATGAGATTAATACTGAAGAGGTAGTGGACAAACCCAGGTTCCATGACGTCAGAAGATATCTCGAAGCCCAAGAGTATCCTGAAGGAGCTTCAGTCAATGATAAGAAGTTCCTAAGAAGGTTCTCCGCCAAGTTCTTCCTCAGTAACGAGATCCTTTACAAGCGCAATCATGATTCTACTTTGCTCCGGTGTGTATATAAAAGGGAAGCATAAAAGATTATGGAAGATTTGCACGAAGGCACCTTCAGCACCAATTCTAGTGCGCACACAATGGCTAAAAAGATCCTACGGGTAGGATACTATTGGTCTCTATGGAAGCGGACTGTTATCAGCATTCACTAACTTGTCACAAATACCAGATCTATGTTGATAAAGTAAATGTGCCTCTGGTTCCTCTAAACATCTTGACTGATCCCTGACCATTCATAATGTGGGGCATCGATATGATTAAAAAGATTAGGCCTACATCTTCTAATGGGAACCGCTTCATCCTGGTTTCCATCGAGTACTTCACAAAGTGGGTCGAGGCAGCTTCATTTGCTTCTGTAACCAAGCACATTGTGTCCCGATTCATCAGACATAACCTTACATGTCGGTATGGTATTTTAGAAATAATTATCACGGATAATTGTACCATTCTCAATAATATTATGATCACCGAGCTCTGCACGCAATTCAAGATCTATCATCATAACTCTTCTCCTTACCGGCCGAATATGAATGGCGTTGTAGAGGCAGCTAATAAAAATATCAAAAAGATCATACAGAAGATGACAGTGACATACAAAGACTGGTACGAGATGTTACCATTTGCTCTTCATGGTTACCGTACCATAATGCGCACATCAACAGGGGTAACTCCTTTCTCTCTGGTATACTGTATGGAAGTTGTTCTACCCATTGAAGTACAGATCCCTTCCTTGAGAATCTTGAAGGATGCAGGTTTGAATGAAGAATAATGGGTTCAGACTCAACTCGACCAATTAAACCTGATTGACGAGAAAAGCCTCGCGGTTGTCTGCCTTGGTCAGATGTACCAAAAACGTATGATTAAAGCTTTTAACAAGAAGGTCAGAAGTCAAGTATATTAGGTTGGTGACCTAGTAATCAAGCGCATCATACAACTGCAAGGTGATCCCAGGGGAAAATGGACTCCTAGATACGAAGGACCATTTGTAATCAAGAACATATTTTCTGGTGGAGCCATGATCTTAACCATTATGGACGGTGACAACCTTCTGCACCCTATAAATGCAGACATAGTTAAAAGATACTACGCATGAACAAAGACCCGTTAGGTTGAATGGACTAGGAATAAATAAGGGTATCCCGATGAACCAAAAAGGTTTGGGCAAAAATTAGGGATATACACATGGAAAAATTTGTACACCCGACAAGTCGAAAATCTGAAAAGGCAGCTTGGCCAAAAAAGGGTATCCCGGTGGACTGAAAACCCTAAAGGGTGGTCCAGGAAAAATTTAGGGATTTAAAGTGTATAACTATGTCCCGTTGGATCACTTTACAACCAATCTTCGGTAACAACTATCGATCTCAAGTGGTACTAATCAATCCAGTCAGCTTCGGACAAGCATCAAAGAGATGAGACGCTCAAAGACATAAGGGAAATAGCAGAATGGGAACCCCTTTGGATCATTTCACATAGCTATTTTTCTTTGTATACTATGTTTGTATAGTTTTCATTCTTACGACGGTATTCTCTTACTAGGATGTCCGTCTCCTTGTATAAAAATGCTTATTCAAATTAATACAAAATTGTCTCTTTGAAAGTGCAAAATCTTTTATTTTTTTATTTTTATGTTTTGTTTGCGAAAACGTCCAGTGATTATTTTTTGAACATATGCATTTGAATGTGATTACTGTTTACAAATACACACATAAAAAATCAGAAAGACAACTACTAACGACTTATAGAAACGGGACAATGTCTAAAGGCCATCCATAAAATCCCCGCAGATACTTTCTCCATCAGGTACAAAGGCAAGGGCATCCTACTATAAAGTCACTGGCATATCCTCAGCATACAGCCTAATGATGTCAGATGTTCTTATATCCCCGGTGAAACAAGAATCTCTAATTACATACCCGCCATATCAAAGAATTCCTTAGCTCGGTTCATAAGCTTTTCTGGATTCTCAGCAGGATTTCATAAAAATCCCCAAGCAGTTTACGAAGTTTCCCTTCCCCAACAACTTTTATTTCTCTAACAACGGAAATCCGTCTTCCAGCATTTCAACGTCAACAAAATTTGAATACATTCTTCACCTCCGACAACAATCAGGGATTTACTTTCCCTAATTCAACAACATTACAATAGAACAGTTGATACATTCATACATTGCATTCATGTATCATTCTACAAACATCATAGCATATGCAGCACAAATGCATGTCTCACAATCTCATTTATTTTGAGAGAATCATGCAATTCATACATCATGACATCGCATGAAACTGGTTTTACCTTTTCAGGTTAAATTAGAAGACAGACAAATACTATTAACTTATACAGTAGGTCAAAAATTAATGCCTGAAACCAGACGGGTAAACTATCTACACGACCAAGTGGTATGAACTCCCATAGCAAGACGAGTTTAACAACAAATACAGCAGGCCGCAGATTAATTCCTTGAACCAGACAGGGAAACTCTCTATGTGACCAACATTGCCAAGTTCCAGATTAATACCTGAAACAAGATAGGACAACAATTTGTGGATGACTGATTATAGATTAATACTTGAAACCAGATAGGAAAACTATCTACACGAGCAGATTGAAGATTAATACCCGAAACAAGACAGGAAACCTATATTTCTTTCTCTTAGGTTAGAGATTAATACATGAAACCAGACAGGGAAACCATCTATGTGACCATCATTTCCAAGTTCCAGATTAATACCTGAAACAAGACAAGACAACAACTGTGGACGACTAATTGTAGATTAATACGTGAAACAAGCCAGGATAACTATCTACATGATCAGATGGAAGATTAACTCTCGAAACAAGACAGGGAAACTATCTTTCTTTCTCTAAGGTCATAGATTAATAACTGAAACTAGCTAGGACAACTATATCAACGACCGACAAAAACAAGTTCCAGATTAATACCCGTAACAAGTCAAAACAACTATATATGGACGGTTGATTATAGATTAATACCTGAAACAAGCCAGGACAACTATCTGCATGAGCAGGTGGAATATTAACTCACAAAACAAGCCGGGGAAACTATCTTTATTTCTCTAAGATCAGATATTAATACCTGAAACCATCCAGGACAACTATCTCAATGACCTACAAAAACAAGTTCCAGATTAATACCTGTAACAAGCCAGAATAACTATATGTGAATGACTGATTGTAGATTAATACCTGAAACAAGCCATGACAACTATCTACATGAGCAGATTGAAGATTAACTCCCGAAACAAGTCGGGGAAACTATCTTTATTTCTCTAAGGTCAAATATTAATACCTAAAACCAGACAGGACAACTATCTCAAATGACTGACAAAAGAAAGTTCCAGATTAATACCTGAAACAAGATAGGACAACTATCTGTGAACAGCTGATTGTAGTTCAAATCCCAAAACATGACAAAGCGACTATCTACACGACCATCCTGAAGCAATCTTACACAGGTTTCGTCTCCTAATATCCAGATGCAGTCTAACACGGACTCATCCTGAAGCAATCTTAGACAAATTCCTTCTTGCAGTTTTAAGATACAATCTAACACGGACTCAGCCTGAAGCAGTCTATGCAGGTTTCTTCTAATACATTTATAAATTGTAGTTAATTTCATTCTCCCCAGGAAACTAATGGGAAGCCTAGATTTCAACTAGAAAACAACAAACTTTTCCAGAGATACCTCCTCAGTAGAGCCTTGGACAACTGAAGTTCCTCGACTCTATTCCCCACAGAGTTTTCCTCAGGCGGGAGAACAACAAAAATCAACATTCCCCAGCGGACTCCTCCTAAGACAACAGGCATATGAATCCCCCAAAGAGACCTCTTATGAAGTCAGCACCTACTTTGGATGGCATCTTTAAGCCCATCTCCAACAACTCTCATTCATCTTCTCCAAATGGCATCTTTAAGCCCATCTCCAACAACTCTCATTCATCTTCTCCAAATGGCATCTTTAAGCCCATTCCCTACAGATTCAACCATCACATCATGCGAGTGCAAATTTTTGGGCACTCTAGTGGTCAATCATCTTCCACCTTGAGTTCCTGAAAGGAAAACAAGCCAATCTAAATCTTCATGTTTAATAAGATTGAACAGGGGCAGTTGTTATACACCAAAATTTACCCTCCCTTTTTCTCAAGATATTATCTCACAAGGATTTTCAAAAGGGCAAGTTTACAGAAGTACAATTGGATTTTAGGGCTCTCAAGCATCAAATCGAAGAAGAGTATGTTTTCCTTGATTCATAAGCTTCGACTGGGCATCTAAAATCCTTCGAGCGAGCTTTTTTTTCAAAGCCTTCGATTGGGAATCTGAAATCCTTCGAGCAAAATTTTGTTTCAAAGTCTTCGATTGGGCATTTGGACTCCTTCGATGCAAGCTTAGTTCACAAGCTTCGGTTGAGCATTTGGCCTCCTTCAATCAAGTTTAATTCATAAGGCTTCGACTGAGCAAAGGCTTCTTCTGACTTGCCTTCAATCCAAAGGGAAAAAGGCCTCTTCATGCTTGCCTAGGATTCACAGGACAGAGGCTTTCACAGGCTTGCCTTCAATCCACAAGGCAAAAGGCCTCTTCATGCTTGCCTTGGATTCACAATGGCAAATGCTTCTTCATACTTGCCTTTGATCCTCAAGGCCAAGTTCCCTTCAACTGGACTTTGATTCACAAAGAAATGGCTATCTGCATGCAGGCTTCGACTGGGCAATGTCTATCTTCAGGCATGCCCTAACTCCACCTCTAAGTCTTTCAACACACACAGTTTTCCACACGTCGACACACAAGATGGTCCCTTCTAAGAAGCATTCATATGGTCCATTAAAAGCAGCATTCAAAAGGCCCATTCGAAGAACATACCAATGGTGCCTTCGAAGGACATACATCTGGTCCATTCGAAGGACACGCAAATGGTGCCTTCTAAGGACATACATTTGGTCAATTCTAAGAACACACAAATGTTGCCTTCGAAGGACATACAATTGGTCCATTCGAAGGGCACATAATTATTGATAACAAGTTTGTTTTATGATGAGTGTTGGTCCAAGATGCCTGCTGGCCAAAATCCTGCATGCTGCCAAGCCCAAGCCTCCTGCATAATTACATTCGAAGGAGGTAACAAAATAATCTTCGATTGGCCAGAAAGAAGTTTTCGATTGGGCTACTTGAAAAGTTTCATATCAAGCTACTAAGGAAGATAGTGGCTCAATCTAAGAAGCCACAATGATGAGGCCTGGAGCCATTTGAAGGAAGTAACTCAGGGCCAATCGAAGAGCAACGTGTGGAGGCATTCGAAGGAGTCAGGGATTGAAACATGTCCAGGTTCATCCCAAAACCCAAAAGGGTAGGAATTCATCAAAAAAGGCAATACTTTAATTTGTCTGATTTTGCCTTCAAAGTCTGGTTAATGGATGTCCCTTGCCATTACAATTCCCCTCTACACCCCTATAAATATGGGCATAAGGATACATTTCCAGGGATGACGAAAAAGAGATGACAAACACATGCAAGTTTCCTAAAAAATACTACACACACACATTGCCTGAAGAAAACCACCAAACTTATCAAAATCTCCAAAGGTTGTCAAAATCTAAACAACCCTTAAACAAGCATACCCACGCCTAAAGCCACAGATCCATACATCACAGTTGGTAAGAATTGGAAAAAGATCAAACTTTACATTTGCATGACATATTAACACTTATAGTTAAGAACTAAGGACCTGGGTTCGACACCCAGGTCTGCATTTGTTTTTTTTTATCTCTAACGCTTGTACTACAAATCTAGCCTAAACAGAGCACAGGATCGAAGGACCTCGATTCGACACCCAGGTCCACTTTTTAAAAAAAATTCTTTGTAGATCCAGTGTTCCCAAATCGAAGGAGTACATCATACATCATCATTCTCCTGCTGCTAGATGCTGGCCAATCCAGATCCCGTGCCCCCAAACGTGCAGTCCACCATACACTTTCGACAACCTTCTTCACTATATCAAAAGGCAACTTAAGCCTCTTTTCGATCCGGGTCGGCATCCTGCGAATTTCACCCCCTTTTTTACTGTTTGGTCCATTTCTGTTGTCTTGTTTCATTATTTTATTTCTTTTAGTTTTAATCAACATAAAAATCAAAAATCATAAAAAACATTAGGCTTAGTTTTTATATTGAATTAATTCTGTAAATTAACTAATTAATTATTTCAACCTTTTCTTTAATTTAAAACTAAATAGACTTAGGATTTTAATTAAATTATTTTACCAAAATAAAAACAAACAAAAAAGATTTTTATACCTTAGGATTTTTTAGACGTTCTTTTCCATTCCGCGTATGTTTACATTCATATTATTGTATCTATCTACTAGATGTCATATAATTAATTAGGACTTTTACTGTTTTATTTATTTTCCCCCCAGTTTCGGATATGTAGATAATCCCTCTCCTCGAAGCCCTGTAATAGCTAGGTTTTATATTTCTGCTCTTTTAATTACTGCATATATTAACTGCCAGACTAATAGGATTGTATGCAATAATTAAAACCAACGCTAGAAAACCTAACACAAGACAAAAAAAACTGAAAACAAACACACTTGCACATATGCACCTCTAGGGTACTCCCACTTTGGCTGCCTTCGGAAAATAGTCAAAACTCTTGAAACGTGAGAGATTTTAGTGGCTACCCTCTAGTTTAAAAAGATCATAAGTCCCTCGATGACCCTCTCGACGTTGCCTCGGTAAACAATGATCTTAAAACCCTAGGGTAGTTACTAAGGTTTCTCACTTAGTTGCCTTTGTGACTATAAAAATGTCCCTTCAAATGTCCCTCAAACATCCAAACGAATATGGCTACCTACTCATTAATAGTAGGATAGCACTGTTTAAAGGAAAGGAGGAAAATAATGACCCTTTTGAGTAGAGTAGATAGTTCCTAGATGCTATGCTCAAAACAAACTTTTACACTTACATAAAACAATTTTCAAAATCCTTTTCAAAAATGCTTTATCAACACTCTTGAGGACTGATACAAGAGTTATCATAAAGCCAACTGTCTCACTATGGCATTTCAAAATACTTTTCAAAAACACACAAAATCACAAGGTATTTTTCAAATGAGCTAAGTATCTAAGAGCCTATAGAAAACTACGGATGAAAAGGGTGCTAACACCCTCCCTTTCCATAAACTACACCTCTTACTCAGAAATAATCTCGAAAGGTCTTTTTATGTTCTTTTTTTCATTTCCTTTGTTGGGTAAAAGAAAAGTCGGTGGTGACTCTTGCTTTACCCAACATTTGCAAATACAAACACAAAACCAGTATAACAGTCGGTTCTGCCACCGTAATCATAAAGAACAAAAAACGTGATAACAAATTCACTACAAAACTCAGAGCAGAATATTCAAGAAAAAAACTTGTCACTGTTGGAAAACAAATCTCATTTTATTATAACCATTTTTTGTTCATTTATGTTACATTACAATGGCACGTACCAAGCAAACTGCTCGCAAGTCCACCGACGATAAGGCTCTAAGGAAGCGACTAGCCATAAAATCTGCTCACAAGTCTTCTCTGGCCACCAGCAGAGTGAAGAAGCCACATCATTTCAGGGCAGGAACCATCACTCTCTGTGAGATTTGTAAGTACCAGAAGAGTACGGAGCTTTTAATTCGCAAACTTCCTTTCAAGTATCTCATTCGTGAGATTGCTCAGGATTTCAAGACTGACCTCTATTTCCATACCTCCACCGTTAACCCCTTCGTTCACCCTGCTACTCACATCCCTCACTTAATCACTATAAACCTCACTAACAACCGCACAACTCCTAACTCAACCTCACACATTCCAATAGAGCCACATAAGCAGAAGATAAAGTAAATCGAGACGGGGTATTTCACATTGATTCTGTTTTGTTTTTAAATCTTCCTTTCCTTATTTTGTTTGTAGATATAATGAAATCTGGGTTATTAGGTTTTGAAGGGGTTTAGGGTATTTTGTGTTTGGTTTTGTTTGAATCGTGCAAGTAGAGAGAAGAACAGAGAGGTCGATCTAGTTTAGAAAGATAATATGTGAGAGAGAGAGAGAGAGATAGAGAGAACTAAGAGTTATGGGACTTTTATTGTTATTGTTTGATTATGAAATAAACAGAAGAGGTTTCTGTTGTAAGAAAATTAAGAAAATAGGGGAAGAAGATTATTCGGTTGGAAGAAAATCCAACATTAGTATAGCGTTAAAATAGAGAAAATAGAATAAACAGAGGAAATGTTGGCTTGAAATTGAAAAGTGATGAGGCTCTAGGGTTTTCTAACCCGTTAGTTTTTTAGGGGCTGGACCCGGGTCTGACCCGACCCGGTCCCTTTTTAGGTCTAATACATTTATTTAATCTTTATGTTTTTATTTATTTATTTTTTTGTTTACTAACTTCTGATCCCAATATGTTTCTACTTTCTTTTTAAGTTCATGCAGATTGCTACTACTACACCCTATTTTCTGCTTTAACACCACCCTTATTTTTATTTGATTTAGGTTAATTTAGTAACCTTAGAATTTTTATTTAGTTAAGATTTAATTGAAAACTTTAAATTATTAATTTAGTCTAATTTTAATTAAATAATTTTAGAATTTTAGTTTAGTTTAGATATATTTTAATAAGTTGAGTTTTTTTAATTAGTTTAGATATTATTTAATGACCTTAGAATTAATTTAGTTTAGATTTAATTTAGTAAATTTTAGAATTTTAATTTTTGATAATCTTAAAATTTTAATTTAGTCTAAATAACTCTTGTTTTAGTTACATCTTTATCCTATATTTTTACTTTCTTTTCTATCAAAACATACTGAAAAACAACTTTTTTTCTCTGTTCATTTGCTCGTAGTTTACATTTTTTTGAATTTTTTCAATTATTGTAATTATTTACGGTTTATAAATAGTTTAACTAGGATTTTTACTTAATCCCCATTCGTAAATTTGTACGCCCATTTATTGTACCCCAATTTTTGCCCCTAAGATCCCTTCATTATACCATTTTGATTCAATCCCAACAAGATCACATTAGAATTCTTGGTTCCCCTCCCTATACTTAGCTTTGTTCTTTGAGGAATCACCAAGAACCATGACTTGTGTTCTTTTGTGATCATGAATATTTTTGTCTTGATTTCTTCTTTTAATTAATGAAATGCAATGTTGGATTGTCTTGCTTGTTACTCATGTAGGTAAAGGCAATAAGCTTCAGCAAGTTTCCCTAGTCAATGAAGTTTGAGAAGTTAAAACCTCACCATTGAATTTGTTTTGGAAGGGATGGCATAGCAAGGTTATTTTAGTTCACTACATTTCTAATTTATCAAGATTTGATCCAAAAAGTACAAGGGGTTGATTGAAAAATAGTCATGGTTGGACAAGGTCTTGTTCCCATTGGTCACAAATGCATATCTCTCTCAATTATCAAGATATGGAAGTGTTTGTGGTTGCTATGAGTTCTTATTATCATCCTCAACAACTTATATTTACAAAGAATTTGTTTTGGTACAAGAAGTTTGTTCAAAATTGTCAAAGTTCCTCAAGGCATGTTTCTTAATCTAGGATTTAGGGTTTTGAACTTCAAAGGTGTATATCTTGCTCATATTTTGGTATTTTGGATTGATTCCAAAGACATCCTTCTCTTTAAAGGGATATCAACAAATCACTTCAAAAGTTTCAAATAGTTTTCATGTGGAAGAAACTTGATAGGGAAGAAAGATTACAAGTCCTCTAGATGAACCCCCAATTTCTCAAGTTTGACTTTAAATGATCATAACTTGGTCAATTTTTATCAACTTGAGCCCATTATTTTTCCATAATAATCTTGAAGATGTGAACTTTATGCCTTCCTTTATGTACAAAGTGAGAAAATGGATGGAAGTTTCCTTAAGAATACTAAAGATTATACGTCATTTTATGAAATTTTGCCAACTTCAACAAGTCATAACATTCTCAATTTTTAGACATTGTGAATGGTTCAAGTTTCAAAATGTCATTCAAGAGATCTACTTCATTCCACATTTTTTGGTCAAGAGCAAATTCCAAGTGGAAGCCTATGTTTGGATGCAAGACATTATAGGTCACTTTTGAAGAAAAATTTGAAACATTTCGAAGTATGGAAAGTCAACCCTTTTTCCTCAACTTTGACTCAACAGAACCTTCAGCTCAAGCATACATTTGATTCCATTATTTCTCCATTGCAAAGCTTGAAACCTCACCTTTCTAAAGCATCAAGAGTCATGCCCTAAGACCCCTTGAGTTGAAAATACCATTGGTCAGAAGTTGGCACTTTGAAACTGAATTTCTCACCAAGTCAAAATTTTAAAATCCATAATGTGGCCTCTAATCACAAGTTTTCCACGCGTTTTTTCTTCTAAACATGTTTAGTGAAGTTCCAGATTTTTTTAGCACCTCAAAACGCAAAGATTGGATGAGTTTTGGTGAAAATTAGTCACACTTCACTCGTGCACCAGGTTTGCATGAATTCCCTCCAAAATGCATCATTCACTCTTCCTTTTGATCCCATTTGCTTCTCCTATAAATACATGAACTATCCCATTCATTTTCTCAAGCATGGATAGTCAGAATCACCATGCCAAACTTCTTCCCTAACTCAGAATTCAGCAACTTCAAAATCCATTCTCAAGCTTTTTTTAATCCAATATTTTCATCAATTAACCTTCCTTGATCTTCCCTGAAGCTAACCATATAATTATATTCAAGAATCGTGCCCTATATTGCTCCATAGAAGTACAGTTTTAGAGCTCTGCAACTCAACTTCAATAGGTAGATTCCTTCATCAATTCTTTAAAACTTTGATATCATTGTGATGCTCTCATTGCCCTGGTTCTAGTCGCAAAACTTACTTCTTATTGGAAACACGTTTTGACCATGAAATTTAAAATCCCTTTCCAAAATATTCTTTCCAAATTGCTTGAGCTACAGTTTATATAAATTTTCCGCGAGGGTGTGGTTGTCTTCATCTTGAAAAGACGAAGCGAATGAAATAGGTCTGAGCTTCTGATTTTACAGTTTGAGAGACCTGCAATTCACGTTGGCTGGAGGTTGAAGATGACCAATGTGTCATCTTCCAACCAATGATGGCACGTCACTTGTTATTCTTGTATTCTGATTATATTTGTGATTCAGTGCTTTATTCACTAATGACCATGATATGCACAGCGCGCCAGATACCTTGGATTTGATTACTAATGCATTTTGACTCTTATCCAATGGTCCACATATTTTTTACTTTTATTTTCTTTTCTGATTTTTTATATTTAATTGTTTTAAACTTCAAAAAATCATAGAAAATTCTTTTTTAGTCCAAAAAAATCTGAAATAATCATGAAAATTATTTTTGGTTATTCTCTTTCTGATTTTTATTTTTTCACAATTTAATTATGTGTTTTGGTATTTTCTATAAATTTACACTTTATTGGATTTGTTTTAAATGTTTAAAAATACTTTTATGCATTTTTAAATTCTGAAAAAATTATGGAATGATCCAATAGTATTGTGACAAATATTGGTGACCTTATTTTATTTTTGTTTCTGACTTTGCTATTTTTTATCATTTTTGGTTTATTTCACCCATTTCTTTAAATTTTAAAATAATTTCTGACTTTAAAAAAATTACCAAAAAATTTATAAAATTATTTTAGTTCATTTCTGATTTTTCGATGGTCTTACTTTTTATTTCTTAATTAATTTGAACATAGTTGACATTTTTCTCTTTTATTTCTATTTTTAAACATTATTTTGAAACTTTTTTGTATATATTAAAATGTAATATTATTTTGTGATTATTTTCTGGCTGATCTTGGGTTAAATTTTTTATCATAAACTTTATTAATATCATTGGATCCATGGTGTTGAGTCTAACTCCACAAAAATGGATGAATGATTTTAATAATATTTTGATTAAATTTAATCCAAAAGTGGTTTGTATATTCTCTCCCACCCCTTTTCATCTCATCCTCTTCTTATTGCATTAAATGTTGTTGGAGCATGATATCTATATCATGTCTCAAAATAAATGGTGCATAGATTGCTATTAACCGGCCTCAAAATAGGTGTGACTTCTATATAAGTCCACTTACGATTGCTTAACATAGCGCTAAATTTTGTTCCGATTTGAATAAATTCATTCGTGGCCCAAACTTATGTTTGCAAGCCCAAGTATGTTGATTTGATCTCTTTGATCCAATAACCTTGAGATTCATTGTGTGGAGGCTTTAGTTCTACCAATCCTCTAATGGATCTACAACACCTTTGGTCAACGCGGATCACTTAAACATCGTTGATCATTAAATGATACTCATAAGGATTCCAAATGGATGATATACTTGACAAAAAGGAAATGCAACTTGTTGTGTGGAGGCTTTGGTTCTACCAATCCTCTAATGAGTTCCAAATGCAAGTTTCAAGATGATCATCCAACTAACCACCAATCACTAATAATTGATTTTATTTTGTGTTTTTATTTTATGCTCTTTACTTTATGCACCATTTAGTTTTAGCATTTACATTTCATGCTATTTTTCATCTTTGCTCACTTGAGCCCCTTTATATTCTTGTCATTTTTTTATTTTGCTCATTTGAGCTTTTCTTTTCTTTTGAAGACACATAATAATTAACATAAACCCTAAAATCTTTAATGATACTTGGACTATTTGGTTACTACCCTTGGCATTATGGAGCATTGGACTTTTTGGACTTAGGATTAGAAACCTTGGCCTATGATTAGAGACCTTGTGATCTTATCTGATTATTTTATCTGGAGCTCTTGAGGTTTACCTCAAGACATTGGGTTGTTTGTTTGTTTTGTGTGCAGGTTATTGTGATTACACCATTTGTTTGTAATATGGAATTCACCCGTATACAGCCGTTACTCTGCCTAATTTTTGTGAAGACTTAATATACTTTAAGTTTGGTTCTCTCAAGAGGTCTAATATTTTTGCTGGTTTGGTTTCAATCCAAAGAATGGGAATTATATCTTGGCTCATAGTTTCAAGTATTGGCTTCTTGTTGGTTAGATGGTTCTTATCCCTAGCTTTTACCTTATGCTTTAGGATAGCCTCTTCTTCTCCTCCCATCTTCTTTAATTTCAAAAATCTTCTCCCTCCTTTTGAAAACCCTTCTTGTTTTAAACTTGAACCACTTTCATAATAAACTTGGACTTAGGTCCATGCATTTTCAAACATTTTCATAAATAAAATCCAATAAACTTAATAATACTTTGACATCCTTTTTGTGAGAAGACTAAAAGTCAATAAATCTCATTTCAAACCATTTTTCCACTTTGACTTTTATCTTTAAACTTTTCTCAAAAAAAATTGAACTCTTGTGTATCCTTGTAGTGATTCAAACAACTATACTTCTACAATATGTATTGAAGAGAGATATTTTCAACTTTGGTGTTGAGTGAGGCATTGTTGATTTTAAAATCCTAGCCATATCCTCCACTTTGAGATGATGCAAATTCTCCTTTCTCATGATTGTGGGTAGTAGGTATGTTTTCCACACGGACAATGCGATGATGTTTTATCTCATAAAATTAACCAACACATTTGTTTTTAAAATTTTTTAAAAGAGGAACTACGTGTACCCTGATCCTCTATTGAACGAAAAGGTGGTATATAGGCACTAAAGGTTCGCAACCGCAGCGGGTGCAAAAATCATAAGAAATATATTTCTTTTCCCACCTCCACCATCCATTTTTACATACAACATTTTTATAGCCAAAATATATAGATTTTTACAAAGAGGTTCCTGCGGAGTACCGTAGATGTTTAGGGTGCTAATACCTTCCCTTAGCATAACCAACCCCCTTACCTTGAATCTTTTCCCCCTCTTTTGGGTTATTCGCTCTTTTCCCATTCATTTGGAAACAATAAAGTGCAGTGGAGATTTTATTTTGAACAGTATAAGTCAAGTCAATCCAATGGCTTAGTCTTAAACATTTCTACCGCTACACCATTCTCGAAGCATTGTAATAGAGTAGAATTTTGTTTTCTGCACTTTACCGCATTTCTTTATACCGTATAATAATTAGGCGTGTATGGAAAGATTTAAAATCAATCGCTAGACAATCCTAATCAAGACAAATCAATTGAAATCAAAACACTTTTCACACGCGCACCTCTAGGGTAACCTTGCTTGTTGCCTCAGAAAAACAGTCATGTCTCTCAAATATGGGAAGCTTTAGCAAAGACCCTCGATAAAAAAAGATCGTAGTCCCTCGATGAGCCTTCGATGTTGCCTTCGGTAAAACGATCTTAGTCCCTTACAATAATTGCTAAAGCGTCTCATAAGTTGCCTTCTATGATTGTATGATGACCCACGCATGTCCCTCACATCCAATAATAGGGCTTCTTACTAATAAATGGTAGAATAGCAGTACCTAAAGGAGGAGGAAAAGAACAAAGACTTTTTGAGTCGGTAAATTTCTCATAATTGCTTTCTCTTAAATCAAAACAATCTTCACACCTCACACTTTTAAGACATCTTTCAAACACTTTCCAAACAAATATTTTCAAAGCCAACACTTTGTATGCATTCTCAACTATACGAGAATCATTACAAATTTTTCCGTTCTAAGGCATTTTCAAAATATATCCAAACATTTTGTACACATTCTCAACGATACGAGAATCATTACAAAATCATCACTGTCAAAACATCTTCAAGACATCTTTCAAACATACACAAACACGAAGTATTTCAAAGTGAGGTAGAAATTAAGAGCCTATAGAAAACTACCGATGAAAAGGGTGCTAACACCTTCCCTTTTCATAACCTACCCCACGAACTCAAGAAAATTATCAAAAAGGTATTTCTTTTTTTTTTGACCCTTTCCTTTATTGGATAAAAGAAAAGTCGGTGGAGACTCTTGCTATCTGCAACATTTGCGATAAAATGCAAAATACCAAGTCAATTCTCCCACAGTATTATAGAACTGGCGACTCTGCTGGGGATATTAAATTAAAAGTGGGATTACCTTAAGAGATAGATCACCTTCATTGCTTAACTTGTTTGATATGTTTGCTTTACATTTTTTGGGTTATTGGTTGGGTTTATTTCTTGTATAAATCCTATACCTAGATATGGGACATTTTAGCTAGGAAGCAATAGATCGTGGAGATTGTACGAAATAGACCGATATGGTTGAAGTGATGGCAACATTAGTGTGACACATTTGTTGGTACTGGTGTCCCTTATGTTGAATCAAGGAGAATATGGGGCCGCTGTGTGGTGTCATGAAGCACTAACTGACCATAGAACCTTAGTTGAACAACTTGGCCATTAGAAAGTAGTGAGATAGCTGGCTTTGGTGCAGACTGAAGTTGGTTGAGACTCAATACTACACTCATTGAGATCTAACTTTCAGATATTTCGGTCGCCAAAATAGAGGTTTACGCTAAAATAATGCCCAATGAAGAAAGATCAGTAATATTGAGATTCCTTAGAACCTGGTTACTTCTTTTCCTATGACAGGTTGAGCCAACTAAACTTTAAGAGGGTTCTTACCTATAAACACCATGAAAGCTGAAACCTAAGGTTTTGTGTGCTTTGTTTGTGTATGATTATTTATGACATCATAAACATCATAACATCATTCCATAGCATTCTCACTAACCATTTCAAAGATCTAGGGATTTATCTTTGTTCTGTTTTGTAGGAAATGGATTCCACTCGCAGAGATACCATCCGAATCAACTTCATAAGAGTGCCTCCTCAACTCAAAGAGTTATCATCAAGGGTTCCTAAAGATTCTCCCTTCACCAAAAGAAATGGTCGAATTCTCAATTTGGCTACCTCAAGTTTTCAAGAAGATATGATGTGTGTGCTCTTTCAATTCTTTGACCCCGTACATCATTGCTTCACCTTTCTAGATTACCAATTGGTGCCCACATTTGAAGAATTATCTCAACTATTAGGAGTGCTTGTGCTTGACCAAATACCCTTCACCCGTCTAGAAGAAACTCCAAAGACTGGAGTTATTACCAAGGCCTTGCATTTGAAGAGGTCTAACATTGTAACTAATTGGGAAACAAGGAGTGGAGTCGAGGGTTTTCTAGATAAGTTTCTGATGGAGAAGGCTTGATTGTTTTGGGAGGCTATGTATTTGAAAGCTTTTGAAGAAGTCTTGGCTCTTCTCATCTATGGGTTAGTATTGTTCCCTAACCCAGACCAACTCATAGATGTGAATGCTGTCAAGGTTTTTCTTTCTCGTAGCCCTGTGCCTACTTTGCTTGGAGACATTCTCCATTGTCTTCACACCCGCACCATGAGAAGGAGATGAGCTCTTATGTGTTGCATATCGTTTCTTTCAAGGTGGTTTATTTTGCACCTTCCCCGATCAGTATTGAAGAATGAATAAGGCTTGAGGTGGTCTCAAAGGATGATGTCGCTCTCTTATTCAAATCTTTATTGGGTTCCCAATCTCGAGAAGATGTCACCATCATTAACCATTATGGGGAATTCCCTAATGTCCCACTCCTTGGAATTAGGGTAGGTATTACTTATAACCCTTCTCTTGCTCTGCAACAATTTGGGTATGCTCGAAGAGATGGTCCTCATGATGCGCTCATCCAGGGTATTTTATTCGACTATGAGAACGATGTTCAAGGTTATCGTCAAAGGTTTGTACAAGCTTGGGGCATGGTAAACAAGGTTAATAGCAAGACTTTGGGACATAAGAACTCTATTCCTTTGGAGCCTTATCTCAAATGGGTGCAAGCTCACGCTTAAAACCTCATGATACCATATCTAGCTATCCTACCAATAGTTATGAAGCCTGTTGCTGAGGGGAATATTCCTTATACCATTCTCCATCCTGACGTGCCTACCGACCTCAAGGAATTGTAGAGATCATGGATTCAACTCAAAGTATAATGATACACCTTTGAAGCTCGATTTTATGCAAGCGAAAAGAAAGTGTTGGAGCTCACCAAGCAACTTCACGAGGATCAAAGCCTGAATGCCTACATTGACACGAAGAGGAAGCGTCCGTGGGAGACTTAAGTCTTTTGTTTTAGAAGTTCATTTTGTTGTCATTTGACACCCTTTTTTTTTTCATTGTAAGCCCAATGGGTAATTCTAATTTTTGAACTTATTAATGCAATTGTTGTTTTTGTTTTCTTTTGGCTAGCAAATTTAAATCTCCTGAGGTCCTTGAACACATTGGATACATATACCATGCATCATTTCATAAGCATGTTTTTTGATACATGTTTCCTCATTTATTTACTATTTATTTCAGTATAAGATGGCTCTAGAGCAAACCTTCAAAGATCTGGAAACTCAACACACACGGTTCCAAGAGACTCTCCTCAACCTAACCAAAGGTTAACAAGAGCTGATGGCACTTCTCGTAAAAAAAAAGAAGACCAAGAAACGGGTTGTTATCAACATGGGAAGGAGGTTCAAAGGTCCTTCCCGACAGGCTCAATCAAATGTTGTCTCCTCCAAAGAAAACGACAATCAAGACGAGGATGTTAGAAGCACCAGAGTTGGGGATGGAAATAACAAGATTTCTGAGGATGAAGACTACACCGAAGAACAGTAGCCATCGGCGGATGAAAAATACAAACAGCTAGAAGACCGACTTAAGGCTGTGGAGATCAAAATAGTGCCAGGTTTGGACTTTAGAGACTTAGGTTTGGTCCCTGGGGTGGTCATTCCCCACAAATTCAAGGTCCATGTCTTCGCCAAGTATGATGAGGTCTCCTGTCCCAAGATGCATCTGAGGTTTTATGTCCGCAAGATTCAACCACACACCGCCGATAGGAAGTTATGGGTGCACTTCTTCCAAGAAAGCTTATCTGGAACACAGTTGGAATGGTTTTATCAACTTGAGGGGAATAATATCCACACATGGGAGGATCTGGCTGCTACCTTTTATAGACAATACCAATATAATGCTGACCTTGCACCGACTTATGTGCAATTACAAAGTATGACTATAGGCTCGAACGAAGGCTTTAAAGAGTATGCCCAAAAATGAAGGGACCTGGGTGGGAGGGTGAAACCCCCATTGACTGACATAGAATTAGTGGACATGTTCCTGGGCACCTTGACTGGTCCATTCTTTAATTTTCTTATTGGGAGTTCTTCGTCAAGGTTTACTGAGCTGATTTTGACTGGCGAACAGGTTGAAAGCCGAATCAAAGTGGGAAGATCCCAATGGCCTCAACCTCTAATGTTGTAAAGAAACCATTTGTTAGTAAGAAGGAAACTAATATTGTTTATGACAAGGGAGTTGTGTCAAGAATGATTGTCATTAATCGGTAGGAGCAGTATTGATTTCAAACCTGACCCCAGTTCAACGTCCACAACAATCAAATAATCAACAAAGGCCAGATGCCCTGAGAAGGAAGTTCTATAAGATCAATATGTCACTGTCTCAAGCTTTACAACATCTATTGAAAGTAGATTTGGTAACTCTACGAGATCCTCCTCCAAATCCAAATACCTCCTCTCCCAAATATAATCCGAACGTGAAATGCGCCTACTATTCAAATAGCCCTGGCCATGACACAAACAACTGTTGGGAATTTAAGAAAAAAATACAAGATTTGATTGATAACAAGGTGATTGAGTTTGACCCTCCAGAGACCCCTAATGTGATTACCACACCCATGCCCAGTCATGGTAAAAATGTTAATGCCATTGAAGATGTCTCCTTTATCTCCACCATCAGTTATTTGACTACTACCTTAATGGTTGTTAAGAAGAACCTACTGAGAGCCGGTTTATTTTCGGGCTACCTTGAAAATTGTTACAATTGTGCTTCCGAAGTTGATGGTTGTGTGTGGATAAAGAAAGGAATTCAACGCCTGATTGATAGCCATGAAATTTTGTTCGAGAAAACTCCATCCGTGAAAAGTTTACCTGAAAATGTACCTCAAGATGTTTCCATAATCACCACTTCCAACACTCCTATTAGGATCACCTCCAAAGGCCCTATAAGAATTCCTGCTGAGCCAAGAGTGGATCCCTTGATTATTACTACACCAGGGCCAATCCCCTATTCATCTGATAATGTTGTGCCCTGGAACTATGGGTAAGAGGTTTATTATCATGGTGTCAAGCAAGAGCCATGGATTGCTGAAAATGAAGATCATGAAATTACAAACAATGCTGGAACTAGTAAGGTCACAAGGACAGGAAAGTCTTATTTCCATAGATCTCTCCTCCAACAACTACAACAACACATGTTCAAATTTCTGCTGCTGGGCCAACTTCCAGTTCCCGAGGTAAAGAGAAAGTTATAGAGCCTTCCCAGATGGAGGCGCCCATAAAAGATGCTACAATTGAAGACCCTTCTAGACAAGAGATGGAATAAATTTTGAAGATCATTCAAAAAAGTGACTACAAGATAGTGGAACAATTGGGGAAGAAACCCTCAAATATATCCATGATGTCCTTGTTATTATGCTCCGAGGCGCATGCCCAAGCTTTGTTGAAATTCCTGAAGAATGCCCATGTTCCACAAGAAACCACTGCTGATCAATTTGAGAATTATGTTGCAAGCCTAACTGCTGATAATGGCTTGGGGTTTTCTGATGCAGATTTAACTCCAGCGAGGAAGAATCATAACAAAGCTTTGCACATATCTATTTAATACAAAGGAACTAATTTGGCACATGTGTTAGTGGATACTGGGTTCTCCCTCAATTTTTACCTAAAGGTGCTTTGGTCATATTGGAATGTGATGGGTTGGTGTTGAAACCCAGCGATATTATGGTAAGAACCTTCGACGGTTCGAAGAGAATGGTCCACGGAGAGGTCAAATCTGCCGATCAAGGTGGGATATCAAGTCTTCAATTCAACCTTTTATGTAATGGATATCCGCCCGACCTATTCTTGCTTGCTAGGACGCCCATGGATTCATGGGGCAGGCGCGGTGTTGTACCTCAAATTTTTCGTACCTCAATGATTTAAGATAATAAAGAAACGTTCAATTAAGGATGGTACAACAATACCTGACAACCCGTTCTTAAAATTTAAGTCAACCAGGGGGGTGTATTTTAATTCAGGGAAATGGGGCTAGCTAAATCAGAAAGACCCATGTATCTGTGAATCCATTCGCGAAACATGTTGGCCTATGGCCCATACGATTCTAGAATGGAAAATTATTTCAAAAAATTATTATTATTATTATTATTAAGTTGTAATCATTAAGTCCTTTTAATTTGCTGTTGTTAATAAGAAGAGGGGATGGAATTGCAATTTAAGGCCTATTAGGATATGACCCACTTTGTTTTGGGTAAGTAAACAGAAAAGGGGAGGTATGGTTTTAAATTACTGGCACATTAAAATAGGTCTAATAGCCCATTTGCTGCTTTGTGATTCTAGGAAATTACTATTAAATCTTCTATTTATTTTAATAGAAATGTATAAAAAAAGTATTGTTTTAACGTTAATTTCTTATTTTCATTTTTATTAAAAAAACATTTTGTTAAATATTACTTTTTTGGTATTTATAAAAGTTTGTTTAAAAGGAAAAGACAATTAGAATTGGGGTTACAAGGAGGTGAGTTGGGCCTAATTTTATTAAGAAAGCCTTTTTGTTGTAGTAAAAGTAATTGTGTTGGACTGGGTAAAACAGATAATGCGCAAGGCCCAATTTAATCAAAAAAGATTGATACGGTTCCAATTGGCCAGAATTAGCATATGGTATTATTTATTAACACATATTGTGCAAATTGCCACGGATTCTGCGCAACTTTCAGCAAATAACAGTTACTGTTGGAATTAACTTTCCAATGGAAACAAATCCAGATTAGAAATGATTCACACACCAAATCTGGAAAAATCTTACAGAAATCATTTATTACAACTCAAATCTAAAAATATATAAACAAAATGCAATCAAATCAGTTACAATTGAAAACTAAATCTACATAACAAAATCAAAGCCAAAGGTTTAAAAACAAAATCATATCTCAGTAAATAGAATCAATTATAACATAAAAACTCAATCCCTAATTTCTATCTAACTCCTAAATCTATGCTAATCAAATTGAAACAACAAATTGATTAAAACCCTACAAAATAAACTATATAAACAGAGACAGAAACAAGTACGAGGGGGATCAACACAGAAATCGGAGAAGGGGGTTTGACAGAAAACAAAGGAGGTTGGGACAGTTTTGGAACAAACCCTTTGTCGTTGAAGATCCAGAAGAAAAGTGATTAGAGTTTCCAGATCGGAAACGCTAATCACCCGTGAACGGCCACCACTGTCTACGCTCCGCCACCGTTGCTACCGCATTACCACCACTATCGTAACCTGTAACAGAGAGAGGAGGGATTAAAGACCAAATAGGAACTCAGGAAGCCATAAAATGCAAAAGGGGTAAAAAACAACTTAGCTTATTGATTTTGTTTGGGGGTTGTACTGAGGTTGGTTGGTGGTGGAGATAAGGTTGGTGTTCAGCGTCGCCGGTTAAAACGAGCTAGGGTTGTGGCGAGTTTGGAGAGAAGGTAAAGAAGGGTTTGAGAGAGTGAGGAAGACGAAGAGATAAGTGTGGTGGAAATGATAAACAAAAGTGAATAATAAACAAATGTTATCCGATCTCATCCCATGTTCGCGCGCCCACGGTAATAATCGTGGTCTCTCGCTATCGTCCCCATCATTCTGATCAAACGACCATCTGGCGAAGTCTCACGCGATAATGCATGCACCTTCACGCACTCAATCCACCAGGCTTCCTCTCAAACCGCGTTTGGGCCTGGCCCGTTTATTTTTGCACCCCCTTTAGCCACTTTGCTAAACACATAAAACGTCTTACACCCCCCTGACTGGACCATAATGGGTTAGCCTATATTCCTTTTAACACCCCCCTTATTTACTGGTTAACTAAGAAGTACACCCCCACAGGTTTACCTAAATTATTATTTTTTATTATTTCTTTTTATTTTATTTTTATATTATATTTTATTAACTATTTATTCTTTCTTTTTAAAATATAATTATAATTATTATTATCATAATTTTCTATTATTATTAATATTTATTATCACATGTAAATATATTTTATTCAGAAAACTCATGTACATATTATTTTCGCGCATATTGCATTAAATCATTTTTTAATCCTGCATTAATCAAGATTTTCGCAATTAATATTATTAAAAAAAACACATACAAATCTCAACTATTCTCGCAAATAAAATTAAGCTAATCAATAGTCTTTTTTGCAAATGGGTTTCAAACTAATTTTGGCTTACTGCATTCTCAGTCAAAATTTCCGCAATCACTACTCTCGACCGAGTGCGAAGTGATTCAAAATATGTTTGCAAACCCCTAAAAGACACCTACCCATACGAACTACAAATTGGGACTTTGATTCCTCATAAGAGGATACGTAGGCATATGATCTAAAATCGTGGCGAGTCTTCCTAATTAAAACTTAAAATTTAGTTTACCCCAAACCTAAACCTAGAGTCTAATATCCTTGGGAACAAGGTGGATGGAAGATGCCTAACACCTTCCTTTCGTCCAATTGAGTCCAAAATGTAGAATCTCTTTCTGCGAATTAGGGTTTTCTGAGGTTCCCTTCCCTAGGATAAAAACTAATAGTGGTGACTCTTGATTAAAAAACCAATTGCTAGAGCTGGAGAATCTGATGGGGACTCTCCTTAACCTTAGGTTTATGTATTTTTGGGGTTTCTTATTTTTATTTGCTTTATTTGTTCTCATTAATTCTATTTACTGTGTTATTTATTTATTGTCAATTTTTCTTATGATCATATATACTATGTGGCGGGTTTTTATTTCAAAACAAATATTCTCAAATAACCTTAGCAAGAAGCTTCATCTATTAGCTTAGGGGGTACATCATCCCTGAGAGTTTATGTGATGACTTCGCCTAGAGTCGGTAAACTTCCGAAAAAAGGAATACTTATCGAGAGATATCCTCTTGACGGGTAAGACTTTGGAAGGTCACTCATGACTCTTTGTAACGACCTTAACCTAAAATCTCATGACGAGACCTTTCACGACTTTGAGACGGATGTCTCGGTCCGTAAAGAGGATCCGCCTAAAGGAGGCCCTTATGCCTTTTCCCTCTGGTGTTATTCATGACACCCTTAGTGAAGCCACCTTTTGAGAGGGTAGACTAACCGTACATCAAGACTAAGGAACCTACCTTATAAGGGTACTTATAAAAAAAAATCTATCACTAAACCATACATCCCTACCTTATAGGGGTACTTTACTTATCATAAAACCCCGTTACTCAACCTTACACCCACACATTCATATATTTCATGTATCCGTCATGCATTCATCATATATTTGTCACCCATTTCTTTTTCTTATTTACGGGGTACAAAAAATAATATCGAGATCTCGATGACTGTCTTAAAAAAAGGGATACCAAAGGAAACAACTTGTTCGCGTCAACACGCCAAACATTACTGAAATCAAGGCCACAAAAGGGAAATAACGTCCTGAAGACTTTCTCAAATTTTGTCCAGTAACAGTGGATGGTTTCAAAAGCAGATATCTGCAGGCGCCCCTAAAAGACTTATTTCCTTGTTGCCTGATTTCACGCAAATAAAGTTTTGGCTAAAGATGGTAATTTTATTCAATATCTGAATTACGTTACCTTCAATAAAGGTGTTTTGTTTCCACACACTGTTTGCGTATCTATTTTTAAAGATAGTCGCCAAGTAAAATAATAAAGGACAAGCACATATCCAAAGGAATAAGACATTCACATTCATTCGCATTCCTGCATTCACGAACACCCGCATATCATGTCAAAACTCATTTTTCCACAAGCACCTCTCTAGTTGGACCATCGATAAAATAAGGTCTCCACCTCTTTGGCCCCCATATCAAAAAAGGGCCTATCAACAAAAAGCAATGGAGCAAATCTAGGAAACGCAGGCTGCGTTCAAAGAGGACCTCGACCAAGTAAAGGGCGACGTAAGGTCAATGAAGGGAGATTCAAGGCAAGTTCTTCTGGCTTTGAAGAACATTATTTACAGGCAAGACCAAATTCTTAGGGTAGCTTTCGAGGAAGTAGACCATACTATTGGTGCATCAAGCGGTCACCAACTAAGGAAAGAGTCAGAGGCAGGACTCCAGAAGTCTGTCATGGCCCAACAAGAAGCTGAAACTGAAGGGTTTGAGCTACCGCCACCAAAAGCAGGGGCATCTCATACCCTACATATTTCAACCAATAATGTGGACTCCCGCTAGGACACAAATGAAGCTTTCAAAAGAGTTCTACAAAGGCTAGGGGACCAGGGGATAGTCCAGTTCAGACAATACCCTAAAGAAGAATATAAAGCTGCTTTGAAGGGCGAAGCACATTTTCCCCCAATCCAAGAGACCTCTGTCAATAATGGAGTAGTGCATGGCAGACATGGGGCAAGAATATCCAACAAAGCCAACACCAAAGGGGCAATTGAAGTAATCCAAGAATGCGCCCCAGGAGAAAAACTCAAAAGATGGACGACCGTGGAGATTCCTGAGATCTTTTTCTTTCTTAATTAAAATTTCTTATTTTCGAAAGAACCTATGTCAAACCCGAGACATAGGGGTTGCTTGTAAGGGTTTCCCTGTTTTATTTCAGACAATATTTATGATTAATGAAAGTTATATTTTGTTTTCAATTAAGATCCCTGTCTTTCATTTGCATTCATGTCTTAATGTTAAAATGACAATACTTTCGCTGCATATGCATTTTCAATTATTGAAATACTAAAGTTGCACCAAAACATGATAAAGGTGAAAATTCATGCCCAAAACCACTGATAATGCTATTGCTGCGAGTCGGTATGATTTTGATGTTCCTATCCACCAAGCCAAAGAGGAAGATGACAAATATCTTGAACTCTCGGAGAAAATGGCGAGGGAAATGAAAAAGTTGACAATACGCAACCATATCTAGAGGCTATCCAGACCATTAATCTGAGTATAGGGGAAGACAAGGAAGAAACCAAGCTAAGAGGAAATATTAGAGCAAAGCCATAAATAAGTTGATGAAGTTATTGCGCATATCTACAGAAACATGCCAAAGTCGAATACAGACAGTACCGCAAAAATAAATAACTACGAAATACAAAGAACTGACGAAGAACTCGAGCCAGGGGCACGTTGGGTATCCACGTTCGACGAGGCTTCAAATACACTGGGGCACGATATAGGGGCAGTATTGACTCCCCCAAAGAATGCTCACAAGCCATATTCCAATTCAAGGGTGAACGGGATACTAAAAATCCAAAACTGATTCCCTATCAAGATCATGTTTTAAAACAGACTGCGGAATTCACGAAGATCATTTTCAATCACGTCCCACGAAAAGGGAATCAAATGAGAGATACCTTGGCAACTATATCGGCTATATTCAAAGTAACTTGGTCAAACCACGAATCGTGCATCATAAATAGACGCTTCGTAGAGCCTGCACATTGCCTTGCTATTAAAAAACGATAATATAATAAGTTTTGGTTTCACGACATCCCGAAAATGCCTCTAGCATTGGAAAACAAACCCTATGAGAATTATCCGTGAAATTCTTTCAAAGTAACGGTATACTGTACAAGATGAACCATGACATGGTCTAATACTCAAGAAGATTCTGCTACTTCACCTCGACCTACGTGGTAAACAGACCCCTAATTACGAAAGTTCGTACGTAGTCAAAACAACATTCTCTGGTGGTGGTCTTATCTCCACAATAATGGATGGGTAAGAACTACCGCACCCGGAAAATTCAGACACAGACAAAAAATCTATATATAAAAAGCTCGCTGAGCTCGAACCTTAAATGGGCGACTTAGGAAAAAAGGAGCGCCCCGGTGGATCAAAAACCCTAAAGGGCGACCAGGCTAAAATTAGGGGCATATAACAAAAAATTATCCTGGTGGATTGAAAACCCGAAAGGGCAATCCATACAAAAATTAGGGATCATTCTATACAAAGAAATAAAGAACAAAAAGATTATGATCCACGAACCGCGACTACGAACCACAAAAGGAGAGACAAATATGAATCATTCAACTCGGAAGCGAAGGGGATAAGATCATTAAAAGGATATTGGGGCACAACAGTAGCAATTATCATTTTTATTTTCCATTTACAGTTTTAAAAATTTCTGTAATTACCTCTTCCTAGGAATTGCATCTTATACTCTTGCCTATTCAGAGGCATATCAATAAAACATTTGATTTCTTTGTATCTTTCAAATTGTGTTTTCTTTGTTTCAGAATTGTTTACAAAATACTACGATTATTACTTGTGAATATTGTCTTAAAATCATTTCGGGGAATTAAAAAAATAAAAGCATTTGACAAAACATCGAAAAACCATTTTGGTTAGAAAAATATCAAAAGAAAATCCACGTCTATGCACAGGGCCACTCCTACGTCTTGAAAATCTATACATGTTGTTTTACCCCAAAATTTTCCCTCTCATTTTTCTCAAAACATGCCCATGAAGATCCTCAATTTGCTTAAGGTTACCCAAGAGTTGACCAGACACACTCTCTCCTAAGGCAATGTATCTTAAATTAGGGTTTTAATTTTCATCAAGATGGGTGAACTCAAAAGACTTCATATACTTTACATGGTCCTAATATGTTCCCAGAACCTTCCATGTCAAATTTCAAGCCTTGCACAAGAAGTTTGCTAAGTCAACTACTCAGATGCTTGAGAATCGACTATATTAGGTCAAAAGTCAACAGTGACCCACATACAGTCAAACTTCAAGATTTTTGGTCAACGTCAACATTTTGAAGTTATATCCATCATTTTATCAAGGGTTGATCATGATTCCTCAAGATATGCCCTAAGTTCATCAAAACCCAAAAGTTGCTAAATTAGGGTTTCTCAGGAAAAGTCAACCAAACTTTGACCCATCATAACTTCCTCATACTTTATCAGAAATTTTCCATCCAAGGCTCATTTTGAATATAATACAATTCCCAACAATTCATTGTCAGCCCTCAAGTTCAAAATATGCACTCACGAAAAGATATGAATTTCCATATTATAGGTCCTTTTGGAAAGTCAACAAAAACACTTTTTGGGTCAAAGCTTCTTACGTGAACATGAAAGACTCAATTGAGATGAGACTAAAAGGGTTGCTTAGGGGACATCCTAAGCTTTATAAAAATTCCAAGAACACCTTTCTAGGGTTAAAATTGGAAGAGAGATGCCTTGTCAAAGTTGACCATTTTGGTAAAATTGCCAAAAGTCAAATGTGCTCAAAAATGCATTTTTTGCCAAATGGGCCTAACTTTTTATGCTTGCACCTCACTTATAACATGGCCCAAGACCCAAATATTCACTCACATGTTTTTTGCTTCAATATTTATTTTATTTTGATTTTTTATTTATTAAAAATTGAATTAAATCAAATAATTGGTAAATAATAGCAAAATTTTGTTTTGATTGGATTTTTGGACAAAATTACAAGTTCATTATGCTGGCATATCATAATCAAATCAAATAAAAGCTAATTGGCACAAGAATGGAATGATTAAGCCAAATTTTGAAGAAGATCATACCATATGAAAACCAAATCAAATCTCCATATATTTCAAGATACATGTTGTTTTTACAACCCTAATTTACTCTAGTACAAATACATAACGCAACCATGGCAAGAGAACAAGGATTGAGGTCGTGAAAGTCATCAAGCAAACTCAAATTTTTGAAGAAAAAGTGTGGATCAGATTTCAATTTAGAGGATGATTCAAGGTGATTCAAAGCCACCAATCCACTCCTGGACATCCTTTGAAGTGATTACAAGCATCATCAAGCCTCTACAAGCCCATAAACACGCTACACGAACGTCACAGTTTGTCTACTTTTTTCAAATCGATTACAATTGTTATCGCATCATTAGCATGATTTGATGATATATTTGTGACCATTGATGTATTTCTAACATGTCTAGACTGCTTAATTGGATTTTTGATGCACATACTGAGGTTTTCCATTGTTAGGTTTTATTTGGTCATTTTAGGGTTTTTTCATACAGGTAAAATTGGTCATAGAAAAGAGTACTAGGATGCTCGTGGCATCAAGACGATTTGATCCATGTAACGGGAATTCATTTATCATGCGTTGTGTTGATTCTTGAAGGTTGCAGGTTTGTAGCTATGGAAGACGTCCGTGGGTATAAGTGTTATACCTAAAACGACGGACCGAGGAAGAAGGTGATAACGTGGCAGCCAACCACTGGGCCATTCAAACTGGAGCGCGTTTTTTGTTTCATCCATTAACTCACGTTTTTACATATATTATGAATTGTTGTTATTTGATTAACAAATAAATCACGTAGCGCATATGGCAAGCACACATGTTGGAAAGGGTAGAGGACCTGGGTTCGATCTCAGGTCCCATCAATTTCCTTGTTTTTATTCTTCTTTACAAGATCCTATGCGTTGCTATCCTAGAGGTTCATCATGCACCACAACATCCAGCCAATGGATCATATCCATCACCAATCCAACGTCCCATGCAACAAGGTCCATGATACACCTTCCAAGCATGGTCACCACTGAATCTAGCGCAGGATCTGGGCTCAGTAGTTGTTGGGCTAAGCAATTCAGCAACGCACCCCCCCTAATTTCTTCAGCAAACAGGTCTAATTTATTTTTTTACTTCTTTTATTTATTTTGTTCTATTTAATTATTTGTTTCACAAATTAATTCTTTTTATCAACTACAAAAAAACATAAAATCACAAAAAACACCCAAAAATCATTTTGTCATAAAATATTTATTTTCTTTAATTAATTAATTTAGTTTAAATTAGGTTAATTTAATGCCTTTTCATAATTAAAACTAATTAGAAAATAGGGTTGTAAATAATTAATTTTTCTCAAAAAAACAACCAAATTATTTTTTTAATTAGATTTTAGGTCTCTCAATTAATTTTTCGCATTTAATTTGTCGAGCGTGTTTTAATTACCGTTTTGATTATTACTTATGTAACTGTTTCGAGGTTGTAATAGATTTTAATTAGGGTTTTAATTTCCGCATTTTATTTTCAGTTAAATAATTATATATCTGCGAAAGCCATGTAATAGTTAGGATTTATATTTTCGCACTTTAAATTTCCGCAATTATTAATTGTTAGATGTATGCTAATAGGATTGTATGGCAAGAATATTTGAAAATTAAAATGGTAGATAACCTAAATGCGCAAAGACAAATTAATTGAAAAAAAACTCACTCGCACATGATCACTCCTAAGGTTTACTCCACTTCGGTTACCTTCGGTTAAGCGGTCATGAAGTATAGGGTTTGTTAGTGGTCGTCCTCTAGCCCCGAAAGATCTCAAATGACCCATTCGGATGTTGCCTCGGAAATAGATCATTAAGGCTTTAGGATAATTACTAACACCTCCTAACATTGCTTTTGTGACCGTATCTGTCCCTTCGAACGTCCCTTAAAACTCCAACGACGATGCTACCTATTTCTCAATAATGGGATAGCATTGTTTAAAAGGAAAATGAAAAAACTTTTTCGAGTAGGTAGATTAACTTTTAAGTACTTGCTCAAAACAAAAAAACTTTTCACACTAACACTTTTCAAAATAATTTTCAAAACAACTTCGTCACATCCTTGAGGACTTATACAAGGGTTATCACGAAGTAAACTTTTTCAAAACAAGCACACACAAGAAAATTTAAAAATGAGCAAGTACCTAAGAGCCCGTGGAAAACCACGAATAGAAAGGGTGCTAACACCTTCCCTTTCTATAATCTACCCCCCTTACTCAGAAACATCTCGAAAAAGGTTTTTTCTGTTCTTTTTTCCTTTTCCTGATTGGATGAAATAAAAGTCGGTGGCAACTCTTGCTTACCGCGACATTTGCAAACAAAAAATGCAAACCAGTATTAAACAGTCGATTTTGCCACCGTATCACACATATCTATGCTCGTATCTATGCATCTGTAAGCTTACATCCGTACACATGTCTACGCCTATGATTGCACTCGACAATACAAAGTCTATGAATATATCTACGCGTCACTATGTAAAGTCTACGTCCATGTCAGCACCTATGAAGCCTGGATTACGACCAGATAGCAGTACAGAACATTGTGAAGCCTGGATTCGACCAGATAGCAGTACAGAACACCATGAAGCATGGATTCGACCAGATAATGGTATAAAACATCGTGAAGCCTGGATTACGACCAAATAACGATAAAAGGATTGAAGCCTGGATTACAACCATATAATAGTACAAGACACTGCGAAGCTTGGATTTCGACCAAATAGCAGTTTACCTGGACAAATACTAAGAAGCCCGGAGTCAACCGGATATTAGTGTGCCCTGAATTCAAGTTGAAGCCTGGATGCGACCGGATAACAACTTAATTCTTTCTAAAGCCTGGATTACGACCAGATAAGAATTGAGAAATTGTGAATCCTAGATCACGACTGGATAGAAAGTTTAATCTCATCTCCCCAGTAAGTCACTATGAAGCCTGGATCACGACCACATATTAGTTCATTCTCACCTCTTCAACCAAGAGACGATTTCCCAATAGAATAACGAACGATCGAAGCTCCTAAAATTCTATTTCTCTCAAGACATAGATCAAAATTCCCCAGCGGAATCTTCCTCAATAACAGGTATACAAGCTCTCGCTAAGGAATCTCTTATGCGATCGACACTCCTTCAGATGGAATCTCTAAGCCCATCTTCCGTCATCAAATTCCAAATGGCATCTGTAAGCCCATTCCCGATATCACAAGACAATTACTACTTCATGCGAGTGCAAATTTCTGGGCACTCTAGTGTTCAATCATCTTCCACCTTCGGATCACGAAAGGCAGAAAAGCCAATCTACATCCTCAGGTTTAAGAAGATTGAACAGGGGCAGCTGTTGTACCCCAAAATTTGCCCTCCCATATTTCTCAAAACATTTTAAGAGAGATCCTCAAGTTGCTCAAGGAAGTCCAAGGGTTGACCATACAAGCTCTCTCCTAAGGCAGTCTACCTCAAATTAGGGTTTCATATTGCATCAAGATATTTGAGTCCAAGGGATCCCAAATGATCACCATTGTCCTAACATATTCTCAAGATGTGGTGGAAATGAAAAACAAAAGTGAATAATAAATAAATGTTATCCGGTCTCATCCCATCTTCACGCACCCAATCCACCAGGCTTCCTCTCAAACCGTGTTTGGGCCTGGCCCGTTTATTTTTGCACCCCCTTTAGCCACTTTGCTAAACACACAAAATGTCTTACAGCCCCCCCCCCCCCCTGATTGGACCACAATGGGCTTAGCCTATATTCCTTTTAACACCCCCCTTATTTACAGGTTAACTAAGAAGTACAACCCCCAGGTTTATCTAAATTATTATTTTTTATTATTTCTTTTTATTTTTTTATATTATATTCTATTAACTATTTATTATTTCTTTTTTAAATATAATTATAATTATAATTATTATCATATTTTTCTATTATTATTATTATTATTTATTATCACATGTAAATATATTTTATTCGGAAAACTCATGTACATATTATTTTCGTGTATATTGCATTAAATCATTTTTTAATCATGCATTAATCAAAACTTTCGCAATTAATATTATTAAAAAAAAAACACAAACAAATCTTAAACTATTTTCGCAAATAAAATTAAGATAATCAACAGTCTTTTTTGCAAATGGGTTTCAAACTAATTTTGGCTTACTGCGTTCTCAGTCAAAATTTCCACAATCACTACTCCCGACCGAGTGCAAAGTGATTCAAAATATGTTTGCAAACCCCTAAAAGACACCAACCTATACGAACTACGAATTGAGACTTTGATTCCTCATAAGAGGATACGTAGGCATACGATCTAAAATCGTGGCGAGGCTTCCTAACTAAAACTTAAAATTCAGTTTACCCCAAACCTAAACCTAGAGTCTAATATCCTTGTGATCAAGGTGGATGAAAGGTGCCTAACACCTTCCTTTCGTCCAATTGAGTCCGAAATCTAGAATCTTTGTCCGTGAATTAGGGTTTTCTGTTAGGTTCCCTTACCTAGGATAAAAAGTAATAGTGGCGACACTTGATTAAAAACCAGTCGCTACACGCGGTCACCTCTACATTGCATTAAAAGCTAAAATATCCGGTGAAAGGGAAGATTGTCACAGTCTGTGGAGAGGAGGAATATATGGCTAGTCATTGAAATTCTTTTAAATATGTGGAAATGGATGAAGAATTCATTGAAACCCCCTACCAAGCATTCGAAGTAATCCCTCCAATGATTGTTGTTGCTAAAGCTACTATTCTTAAGATCTCTAGGAGCACATCAAGAATGGATTCCTTGAAGGATGCAAGGGTTGTTGTAGAATATGGAGGCTGCACTATCTGGGGACAACTTCCTGATAACCCCTACAAATCCGACAAATTGGGCTGGGTTTTACTTCAAAGGCTTAGAAAGAGGTTCGACGTGCTCGTGCTGGGGGACCACCTCTCCATATTAGCAATAATAAAGTCAATGCACGGGGAGACTCTGGAAGTGATGGTGACCTGGACAACTGGATATTCCCAATTGCTGATAGTGGACTCAATAACTGGAAGACCAAAGACTTCATCTCAATCTCCTTCGGCCAAGAGTAACTGCTATTTCCTATTTTTATTTTCTTTAAGAACTTTTTCTGTATAATTTCCTTCAAAATAATGACTTTAAACCATGTGCCTTACCCGGGGCACAATGGTCCATTTGTTAAGGGTAGTCATTCCATATATCATATGCTCATTTAATGAAAACATTAGACGATTTTGCATTCAAATATTGTGCTCCTTGTCTTTCTTTTACTTTACTGCAATTTCAAATAGCCATGTGACCTTACATTCACACGCAGACACACACATTTGCAAATCCACATCCACTCCAGATCTCACTGACAACAATTTTGCTATTGCCGTCTATGACTTCGAAAATCCAATCTATCAAGCCGAAGACGAAGGTGAAGAAGATTGTGAGATACCTGAAGAACTCGCCAGACTCTTGATACAAGAGGAAAAGGCCATCCAACCGCACGACAAACCGATCGAGGTGATAAACTTGGGTACTGAGGTAGATAAGAATGAAATCAAGATTGGCGCCAACCTAGAAGACAATGTCAAGAGAATATTAGTTCAGATGTTGCATGACTATGTTGAAGTGTTCGCTTGGTCATACGAAAAGACATGCCAGGGCTCGATAGTGATATCGTGGTTCACCGTCTACCAATGAACGAGGGTTGTTCTCTGATCAAACAAAAGGTTCGTCGCATGCATCCTGATATGTTAGAGAAAATCAAGGACGAGTTAATTAAACAGTTTGGTGCGGGTTTCTTGGCAGTGACATTGTATCCCCAATGGGTTACAAATGTTGTTCATGTGCCAAAGAAAGATGGTAAGGTCCGTATGTGTGTAGAATACTTGGATTTAAATGGGGCGAGCCCCAAAGACGACTTCCCACTGCCACATATTGATGTATTTGTAGTCAACACTGCTCAACACAAGGTATTCTCCTTCATGGATGGCTTCTACGGGTACAACCAAATCAAAATGGCGCCTGAAGACATGGAGAAAACTACCTTTGTTACACAGTGGGGCACCATCTGTTATAAGGCTATGCCTTTTAGGCTGAAGAACACAAGCGCAACTTATCAACAGGCTATGGTGGCTTTATTTCATGACATGCTTAATCATGAGATAGAAGTCAACGTTGATGACATGATAGAGAGATCTCAAACCGAATAAGAACAACTTGATCATCTACACAAGTTATTTGAAAGGCTGAAGAAATAAAAGCTGAGGTTGAATCAAAACAAATGCACCTTCGGGGTAAGGTCTGGAAAACTCCTAGGTTTTGTTGTCAGTGGAAAAGGTATTTAGGTCTACCCCGCAAAAGCCAAAGCTATCCAAGAAATGCCAGCTCCTCGTCTTGAGAAGGAGGCCAGAGGTTTTCTAGGACGACTAAACTACATTTCTTGATTCATCTCTCATCTAACCGCTACTTGTGAGCCACTCTTCAAGTTGTTGAAGAAAGATCGAGTAGTAAAATGGAATGATGATTGTCAAATAACTTTTGATAAGATTAACGAGTACCTTCAAGAACCTCCAATTCGGATGCCACCGGTTGAAGGAAGACCTATTGTGATCGGTGGATCTGGAACTGACTGTTTAATGCTGGTTCGCGAAATGTCGTGGTAAGCAAGAGTCGCCACCGTCTTTTATTTTCTCCAACATGGAAAGGACAAAAGCACAGAAAAATTCCTTAAAGAGATTGCTCTCGGTTCGGGAGGTAGGTTATGGAAAGGGAAGGTGTTAGCACCCTTTCTATCCATGGTTATCCATGGGCTCTTAGATACTTGCTCATTTGTGTTTTCAAAATGGTTTGTTTGCTTTTCAATGTGGGTTTTAAAAAAGTTTCTTTGAAAATTCCAGTTCGACTCTTGTATCGGTCCTCAAGAGTGTTTGAAAAGTTGCTTTCGAAAGCTTTTTTGAAAATGTGTTGGTGTGAAAAGTATTTTTGAATTTGTTTTGAAATTAGAGCAAGTATCTAGAGTCGTCTACCTACCCTAAGGAATTCGTCTGTGTAGATGTCCTTTAAAGTAGTGCCATCCCACCATTGAGAGGTAGGTAGCACCACCATTGGAGGTGTTCGGGTCAATTTGAGGTTCAGGACATGGTGATCACCGGAGCAATGGGAAGACACCTTAGAAGCTACCCTCATGCCAGGTTCCCGGATCATGAGGACTTACTAAGACATCCTCTACTCGACGATCACCTTTCGAGGCAAGGCAACAGTGAGGCGTACCCTAGGGGTGGTGTGTGATTTGTGTGTCAGATTCAGATATTTTTGTCTTGTCATATTATGGGTGATCTACGCGTTTGTTTTTATTTAACATTCATTCTTGCATGCATTTATTAACAGTTAAAAAAAGATGCGGAAATTAAAAGTTCTAAACTATTACAAAGGCGCGGGTCCACATCGCCAAAATTAAAATCCAGGACCCGATTTGACAGAAGGTAAATAAAGTGCGAGAAATAAAATGTCCGAGTTTACAAGGCTTTGGGAGAATTACATTAATATTTACAAGAAATAAAATAAAATGCGCGAATATGAATTAAAATTGGAAACGAGGGCGTTGGACCATTTTTAATGAAATTAAATTACTATTTACAAATTAATGAAATTAAAATGAAAAAGAAATTGTTTTTTGAAGTTTTGGTATTTATGATTTTTATGAGAATTCAATGGAATTAAAATTAAATTAACCCTAATTCTATAACTTTTATTTATTAAGAAAAAACTATTAAAGTTAAACATAAATTAAACTAATTAATTAAAGCAATTTGATTTATGAAAATAATAGTAAATAATTAATTATTAGAGATGATGAAATAAAAGAAAAAGTGATTAAAATAATTAAAACCTAATTCTACAAGTTTTTTAAGTTTATTGAGAAAACTATTTGAATTAAACCTAAAAAAAAAAGCTAAAATTAATTAATGATATTTATTTAAAAAATATTAACATAAAATATATTTTTTGATTTTTTATGACTTTTCTGATTTTTGTATTATTTTTATAGTTTATGAAAATAAATTGGTTTAAAGAATTAAATTAAAAAAAACTAATTAAAACAAAAATAGAAAAAATATGAGAAAAGAATAGGAATGGCAAACCATGGGGGGTCTGTCCCCAGATTGGAGGTGTGATTGTAGCATTTTAGGCCCATCTTTGGAGGCCTTCGTTGACTTTTCCTGGAAGCGTGTCACTTCTTTGACTCATGCCCATGGTATTCACCAGATTTAGGCCTTCAGATTGTCTTCATTGGCCAAGTGGCAAGCTGGATTTGAAGCTATAGGATAGGTCTTCAAACAAAGGGCTGCATGGAATCACGTTAGGAAAAACTATTGAAAGAATGTGGGGGACCTGGGGCTCGAACCCAGGTCCCAGGGATTACCAGCATTATGCTTTGCCAACTGCTCCAAACGCGCGTTTTGGTTATATAATAACAAACAAATAATATAAGATAAAACAATGGTTAGTGGGGCTTTTAGCGCGAAAATTCAAATAACCCAATCATTGCTTTACACATCAGCGTCTTCTTCCTCGTTTTGTTTTTTTTTCTGAAACATGAAAAGGTTGGCGGGGGTTTTAAACCCCCTCATAACATACAGTTTTCAATAATAGCGAATAGCTCGTCTTGGATCAGAAATTAGGCGCGACCATGGCAATCGATTCGTCCAAGTGTCCTGGTTTTGATCATGGTATTGGGAAGTCCCAATTTTACATTATATAAGAATACCCAATTCGAAGCTTGAAGAACCCTAGTTGGCATCAATGGTGAAATCTCCAATAGTGTACAAAAACTCAATTAAAGTATGCAGTTAGCTTTAGAATCTATCCATTAGTATGAATCCATAAAAGAAATGCAATGAAAATGCTTGAATATTGAAATACGAATATGCATATTATATGAAAAATTCTGAGTTCTGTATACTGATTCAAGGTGCTATGCACGTGGAAAGCTATCCAGTCAGACTCAGTAATGTCTTAGGAAGGTGATGGAATGAGTTTCTTGCCTTGAAAAGCCTTGCAAATGTGTTTTCTGTTTTGGAATTTCTTGTTAAAAACTCAAACTTTGTTATGGATTTCTGGCGCAGCTGGGAGGTCATGAACATTAGGGTTGGCATTGGTATATATGTGTGAATGATTAGGGTTGGAAATTTGGTCCAAAGAATCCTTGAATTGATGAGAAAATATTTGATTTTCCATGCCACAATTTTCCAATCTTTTCATGCATATTTGCTACCAAATCATGTCCAATTACCAAGATTTTTTCCAAATCTGATCATGCACGAAATATTGAAGTTATCTCATGCATAAAAAGATTTGATTGACTTGCTTTGGTATTTTTCACATATTTATTTTAATTAAATGAATTATTAATAATTAAAAATCCAAATAAATAAATAAAAATGATAAAAAACTTCCCTTTGGGCCAAATGGTCGTTCACATGCCTTGGATAATGATTCTTGAAAGAAAAAGAGGCCCATTAGCATTTTTAAGACATTTGAAGCAATGTTGACTTTTCAAAATATCCAAAAATTTCCCAACTTCCACAAGGCATATCTTGCTCAATATTTAAGCTTTGCTCATGTTCTTGGACATTTTGGAAAGGCCTTCGAGTCCTCTAACCAATGTCTTTGGTCCCATGTCATTTTGATTTCCCAATCTCAAGTTATGGCCTTTGACTTAAAGTCCCTTTTTGTTGACTTTTGAAAATGACCTATAATGTTGAAATTGATAACTTTTTGTGAGAGCATTTCTTGGATTTGAAGTATGAAGAGGAGTTGTAGGAAATGTCTTTCTCTTCAAAATGAGCTTTGGATGGAATTTTTCTGATAATCCATGTGGAAGTTATGCCTTGGTTAAGTTACAGTTGACTTTTTCAACTGTCCAAATATGGAAACTTTTGCATCTTGAGACTTTTTGAGCCAAGCTTTGAGAATCATGATCAAGCATTGATCAAATGATGTTTGTGGCTTCAAAATGATATGTTGACCAAAAATTTGGACTTTTGACTGTCAAATGACCATTTTGCCCCTACAGTTGACTGTAGGGAAATTAGGGTTTTTGACTGTGCAATTTTGTGCTGTAAGTCTTGAAACTTGGTATGAGGATGCTTGACCATGTTTGTAGGCATATGGGACTTGATTGGACCCTTGGAAACTTCATTTTCTTTGTCAGAACCAAAACCCTAATTTTGACTGTTTAGGAGACCCTTGAACTGTACAACCCTTGAGGAGATTTTGAAGCTTTGACTTGGCAAATCTTGAAGAATATGGGAGGGAAAATTTTGGGGTACAACAGTTGCCCCTGTTCAATCTTCTTAGACCTGAGGATGCAGATTGGCTGACGTGCCTTTCGTAATCCGAAGGTGGAAGATGATTGAACACTAGAGCGCCCAGAAATTTGCGCTCACATAGTAGCAGTGTGATGGGGAATGGGCTTATAGATGCCATGCTAAGAGACGATGGAAGGTGGATGGGCTTATAGATGCCATCTGGATGTTGATCGCATAAGAGATTCCTTAGCGAGAGCTTGCGTACCTGCAAAAGAAAAGGATTACCTGACCCGTTACAGGAGCTGGTTTTCAGATTCTTCGTATAGATGTGTCCTGACTGGTTACAGGAGCTGAATCTGGATCTTCAAAAGGTGATGAATGAACCAGGGATGGTTACTACCTCAACAGGAACGGTGAGAGAACCTTGGACGATTACTACCTCAACAGGAATGCTGAGAGAATCTTGGGACAATTATCTCAACAGGGACGCTGAGAGAACCTTGGGGCGATTACTATCTCCGCAGTATCGGGGAGAGAACCATAGACGACTTCAACCTCAACAGTAATCATTGAGCGAATCTTGGGCGACTTCAACCTCAACAGTAATCATTGAGAGAATCTTGGGCGACTTCAACTTAAACAGTAATCATTGAGAGAATCTTGGGCGACTTCAACCTCAACAGTAATCATTGAGAGAATCTTGGGCGACTTCAACCTCAACAGTAATCATTGAGAGAATCTTGGGCGACTTCAACCTCAACAGTAATCATTGAGAGAATCTTGGGCGACTTCAACCTCAACAGTAATCATTGAGAGAATCTGGGATGAGTATCAGAAGGTAGCCATATCCGGGTCACATCTGAACCATCTCTAGAAAGGTGATATCTGAATAAACAATAGAACAGCTTCCGTGTCCGGAGCATCTCTAAGTTATCTGAGGGGGTCTGGAATAAGTGTCAGAACGTCGCCATGCCTGGGTCACATCCGAACCATATCTGGAAGGAAATCTGGAAGAAGTATCAGAATGTCGCCATATCTGGTTCACATCTGAACTATATCTAGAAGGAAATCTGGAAGAAGTATCAGAACGTCGCCATATCTGGTTCACATCTGAACTATATCTAGAAGGAAATCTGGAAGAAGTATCAGAACGTCGCCATATCTGGGTCACATTTGAACCATATCTAGAAAGAAATCTGGAAGAAGTATCAGAACGTCGCGATATCTGGTTCACATCTGGACTATATCTAGAAGGAAATCTGGAAGAAGTATCAGAACTTCGCCATATCTGGTTCACATCTGAACTATATCTAGAAGGAAATCTGGAAGAAGTATCAGAACGTCGCCATATCTGGTTCACATCTGAACTATATCTAGAAGGAAATCTGGAAGAAGTATCAGAACGTCGCCATATCTGGGTCACATTTGAACCATATCTAGAAAGAAATCTGGAAGAAGTATCAGAACGTCGCCATATCTAGTTCACATCTGGACTATATCTAGAAGGAAATCTGGAAGAAGTATCAGAACGTCACCATATCTGGTTCACATCTGAACTATATCTAGAAGGAAATCTGGAAGAAGTATCAGAACGTCGCCATATCTGGTTCACATCTGAACTATATCTAGAAAGAGTTGCGATAGTTGATAGTAATCATCTTTGTATTGACCTTTCCTGAAAGGTAAAGCATCAGTTGTATGCAAGATCATGATGCATGAACTGCATGATTTCAAAATATCCTCAAAATTAATGAGATTCGTGTAGTATGATGCATATGCATGCTATAATGTATGAAGATGTGATGTTTATGAACATATGTTTTCGTCTTAGGAAAATAAATCCTTGACGAGTGCCGGGAAGTCACTTCTGGGCTGCTGTTGGAGAATAGATTTTTGCCTCCGCTGGGGATGATAGTTGCAAGAATACCGGTAGGAGAAGATAACTCCGTTGGGGAATGAACTTGGCGAATGGATTACTCTGCGGGGAGAAAAGTACTCTAGTAATATTGCTGGGGAGCAATGCTCTGTGGAGAGAGAGGTATTGTGCTGAAATGTTGATAATAACTTCACTGGGGATACCATTGTTGTGTTGGAAGTGTTGATAAACTTCGCTGGGGATAAGAAGACTTCGCCGAGGACGATCTCTCCGTGGCTTTTGGCTGAGGATAACCCATTTATATCCTGGTAAGGAAATAACTCTTTGAATAAAACTGGGAGACGCATGTTCGTGCTCTGCGAGGGTAAGCTTCCAGAATCTACTGGGGATAAGCTTACTGCTTGGGGAGATGGATTCCAACTTTCTTGGGGAAACTGGATTGGACTCTCCTGGGGAATTATTGAACTGTACTGGTTATGTTCTTCTACGGAACCTACCTTGATACCTTGGAGGACCGAACAATCAGATTGCTTAGACAACTCTTTATTGCCCCTGTTTCTGAGGTGGGAGAGGAAGATACCTGTGGAGGTGCTTGATGACCGCTGATTTGACCAATCTTCTTCTGGTAGGCAAGTGACGAGATGACAGGACATAGTCGTACGCTCTGATCCCTAACTTTTGCCTGGACCGCCCTTTCGGGTTTTCAGTCCACCGGGATACCCATTTTTGCCCAAGCCGCCTTTTCAGGTTTTCGACTTGCCGGGTGTACAGATTTTTTCATTTCATCCCTTATTTTTGCTCGAACCCTTTTGGTTCGCCGGGAAGCCCGTATTTTTGCCTAGGTATGTCAACCTAGCGGGTCTTTGATTACGCGTAGTATTTTTCTTCGACTATGTCCACACTCTCAGGATGTAGGGAGTTGCCCCTGTTAGCAGTGTTTTGTCATGCCCCAGATAATGGACAATGCTCATGCCATGCCCCTTGATTGGAAGTGCTCTTTCCACTTGAGGTGACTTTTTTTGTTGAGAAGACCTTTGTTCATCAGATATTCGTCGTGCGAATTCCTTTGCTGTTCAAACAAATGATCATATGCAAACAATATTATTTTAAGAATGCAAAAGCCTATGTCTGTCTTGAAGTTTTGAGAATGCATTTTTTATAACACACATGAAACCTTCTTGTAAACTGTGATGTCAACTCGTTATTTACCGCAAGCCTTAAGGAGTCAGGATACCTTTCGTAACAGTATGCTTTCGAACTAACCCATGCTTCAGCTAGGACTTTTTAGGGTTGTAACGTGGCCTGGTTCACGGTTTAAGAAACAAAGGATAAAGGCTCAAATTTTATTTGTACCCACCCGCTCTTCGTGATGTTCTTCAATCCTAAACTCAGCTGATCGTGCGTTAGACCTTATTTGAGTTTTTGTCCTGATATTCCCGTGATGGTTCGGATGTTGATAGTTTATTTTGAATAGGCAGTCATTCCTTTTTTGTTGAGGGTTTGTAAGACCTCTTTCTTGTCTGACCTTTTTTGTTATCCCTTTCTTTTTTTGCCTGAACTGTTTCCTTTTTTGGAATTACAGTCAGCGGGATGCCCCAGTTTTGTAAGTCTCCTTCATGGGTTTTGACTTAATGGGTTTTTTTTATTTTTTGAGATAATGACTGCCTTTCTTTATTGATTATTCGGAACCATCATTGTCTTCTTTTTTTTTGTAAGGACCTCTTTGGTGCCATTCGTTATGCACTTAGATCAACTGAGAGAACTACCCTGCCCCAGGTTATGATAAAGGGTTTTAATTTTCGAAAAGAAAAACTCCTACTTCTTTGGCTCAGAGGGGTTAACGAGGGATTATCTTCCTTATAAATCCAGTGTTTAGGAATTGAAACAATGCCTGCACCTCATCAGCGGGGTCTGTTCAAAAGCATACTGTAAAGAATCGTGGTATCGTTTTCGTCATCCTCCCTCAAGAGGCTTAGAATTATTAATCGAGAGTTGATCATCACAGAAAAATGAAAACAATTTTGAATATAATGAAAACAATTGTATTAATTCCCAAAACAGACATATGCGATGCTTTAATAGAATAAAAGAGTTTGCTATGACATTAATTGTTTGTATGAGCAAAGAGAAATACAAATCGGAAATTCAAATAAACAAAAGGTCTTCAATGATTGGGCAACGGAGCAGTGATTATGTTCGGAGTCTCAGGCACTTCAAACTGAATCTCTCCGGCGTCGATCATATCTTGAATCTTGTTCTTGAGAGGCCAGCAGTTGTCCGTAGTATGCCCCGGGCTATCAGAATGATATACGCACCTATCGTTGGGATGGTAGTTCGGAGCAGAAGTGTTCGGATTCCGAAGAGGAGCCCTTAAGGTGATCAGCCCTGCCTTCAACATTTGTTGTAGTGCTTGATCCAGCGACATGTTGATCTTGGTGAACTGTCGTTTGGGTGCGACCTCGTTGCGCTGCTGCCCCTGTCCTTGTTGAGCAGGTCTAGGATTGGAGATCTGGGTTGCCCCTACCTCATGACGGCTCTTTTTACCACGCACAGCATTGGACTCTTTCTTTCCATGATGAGGCTTTTTATCAGAAGGTGCAGCCTCTTGAATCTTCCCAGACCTGATGCCAGCTTCTATTCGCTCTCCAGTCAAGATAAGATCTGTGAATCCAGCAGACGAATTCCCAATCAGGTGGTTGTAGAATGGACCAGACAGGGTCCCCAAGAACATGTCCACAAGTTCACGGTCAGTCAGCGGTGGTTGTACCCTACCGGCCAGGTCTCTCCATTTCTGCGCATACTCTTTAAAACCTTCTCCCGATCCTAGCGACATACCCTGGAGTTGGGTACGCGTAGGAGCGAGGTCGGCATTGTACTGATACTGCTTGTAAAAAGCAATAGCCAACTCCTCCCAGTTACGAACCTTGGTTCCATCCAGCTGATAGAACCATTCGAGATGAGTCCCTGAAAGACTCTCCTGGAAGAAGTGGATCCACAAGTTCTTGTCCACAGTATACGGTTGAATCTTCCGCACATAAGACCTGAGATGCAGCCTAGGACAGGATGCCCCATCGTACTTAGCAAAAGAGGGTGCTTTGAATTTGTGTGGGATCACCACACCAGAAGTTAGACCCAAGTCTCCGAAATCCAAACCAGGCACTTGTTGAATTTCCATTGCATTCAGACGGTCTTCCAACTGCTTGTACTTGTCCTCGGCAGGAGGGTATTGTTTGTCGTTGAAATTTGTCTCGTTATCGAAGACCACTGGGCTGGGAACCCTTTCCTCTTGATGACTGCCTTCCCGAACAGATGGAGTAGTCCTCTCAGCTTCATTTTGTGTGCCATTCCCAGGTTTGCGTCTAGGGTTGAACCACATAGTCCTCCTCTTCTTCTTTTTCAAGAGCAGGGTCTTCAGATCTTGCTGCCCCTGGGCCAAATTCATGATCAGCTCTTGGAACTGGGCGTTCTGAGCCTGGAGGGCCTTGATGGATTGTTCGTTTGATGATTCAGGATTCATGACAATTGGCTGAAATAAATAGCGAAGAAGGTAAGCAACCTGTCAAAAGGGTACCTGCAATGCAATGATATGTATGATATGCATGCAATGTTTTCAAGTATCTCGCGGGGTAAACACGAAAACCGTTAGAATTTGAATTCGGTGGCTTGATTGAAGGAACTGCGTATTGTTGAGAGTCCTTCGTCAAGGGTCAAAGGCTCACCATATCCAGTGGGTCATAGCCCCTGACAACCTTATCTAGAGGAAAATAAATCCTCTTTGCCCCTTGCTAGATGTTTGATTTATCATGACCTGCATCACAAGCCCTTGAGATCCTTGAAATGGATTAGAATGAATGCAATGGTATGATGTTATGCTATGCATGGGGTGATGTAGGTAAACCCTGTTATGAGTCCCAATTAAAGACTATAAACAACCCTGCAAGATATTCAGTATACTTTGTTATGAGTCCTAATTAAAGACTATAAACAAAACCTGCAAGAGACCTAGTAAACCCTGTTATGAGTCCCAGTTAAGGACTATAAGCAAAACCTGCAAGTAGCTTATGTGTCAGATAACACGCATGCAATTAGTCAAGTACGAAGGCACACAAGTCACACAAGAGAAACCCTTAGAGTTTAGGCCAGCATGAGGTCTAGGTATTACCCTCTTGAAGTTGGTGGGTTCAACCTGTCCTATTAGAAGTAACCGGGTTCTAAGGGTCCCAATATCACGGGATTGCTTTCATTGTTCATCATTTCGATTTAGCCACTGAACTGGCGACCGAAATATTCCAGGAAAGAAATCCTCAATTGAGTGTAGTATCGAGTATCAACCAACCTCGGACTGCACCAAAGTCAGTTATCTCACTACCCTAAAGAGGCCAAGATAGTTCAATTAAGGTTCCTAAGGTCTGTTGATGCTTCACGACACCACGCGGAGGCCCCGTACTCTCCTTGACTGAACTCAAGGGTTACCGGTACACACCAAAGTGCCACATCAACGTAGCAGACTGTTTCAACCATGTCGGTATACCCCGCACAGTTCCCTCACAGCCTTGTTGCTACTTTCTAAGAAGGTATCCCCAGATCCGGGTTAGGATCTATAGAACTCCCAAGCAACCCACAATTTAAAGCAGACAAGTCAATACAATTGAAAACATAGTTATGAACTAACCCTAAGGTACACCTCACTTTAAGTCTTATTCCCCAACAGAGTCGCCAGTTCTGTGATCGGTGGATCTGGAACTGACTGTTTAATGCTGGTTCGCGAAATGTCGCGGTAAGCAAGAGTCGCCACCGTCTTTTATTTTCTCCAACATGGAAAGGACAAAAGCACAGAAAAATTCCTTAAAGAGATTGCTCTCGGTTCGGGAGGTAGGTTATAGAAAGGGAAGGTGTTAGCACCCTTTCTATCCATGGTTATCCATGGGCTCTTAGATACTTGCTCATTTGTGTTTTCAAAATGGTTTGTTTGCTTTTCAATGTGGGTTTTAAAAAAGTTTCTTTGAAAATTCCAGTTCGACTCTTGTATCGGTGCTCAAGAGTGTTTGAAAAGTTGCTTTCGAAAGCTTTTTTGAAAATGTGTTGGTGTGAAAAGTATTTTTGAATTTGTTTTGAAATTAGAGCAAGTATCTAGAGTCGTCTACCTACCCTAAGGAATTCGTCTGTGTAGATGTCCTTTAAAGTAGTGCCATCCTACCATTGAGAGGTAGGTAGCACCACCATTGGAGGTGTTCGGGTCAATTCGAGGTTCAGGACATGGTGATCACCGGAGCAATGGGAAGACACCTTAGAAGCTACCCTCATGCCAGGTTCCCGGATCATGAGGACTTACTAAGACATCCTTTACTCGACGATCACCTTTCGAGGCAAGGCAACAGTGAGGCGTACCCTAGGGGTGGTGTGTGATTTGTGTGTCAGATCCAGATATTTTTGTCTTGTCATATTATGGGTGATCTACGCATTTGTTTTTATTTAACATTCATTCTTGCATGCATTTATTAACAGTTAAAAAAAGATGCGGAAATTAAAAGTTCTAAACTATTACAAAGGCGCGGGTCCACATCGCCAAAATTAAAATCCAGGACCCGATTTGACAGAAGGTAAATAAAGTGTGAGAAATAAAATGTCCGAGTTTACAAGGCTTTGGGAGAATTACATTAATATTTACAAGAAATAAAATAAAATGCGCGAATATGAATTAAAATTGGAAACGAGGGCGTTGGACCCTTTTTAATGAAATTAAATTATTATTTACAAATTAATGAAATTAAAATGAAAAAGAAATTGTTTTTTGAAGTTTTGGTATTTATGATTTTTATGAGAATTCAATGGAATTAAAATTAAATTAACCCTAATTCTATAACTTTTATTTATTAAGAAAAAACTATTAAAGTTAAACCTAAATTAAACTAATTAATTAAAGCAATTTGATTTATGAAAATAATAGTAAATAATTAATTATTAGAGATGATGAAATAAAAGAAAAAGTTATTAAAATAATTAAAACCTAATTCTACAAGTTTTTTAAGTTTATTGAGAAAACTATTTGAATTAAACCTAAAAAAAAAAGCTAAAATTAATTAATGATATTTATTTAAAAAATATTAACATAAAATATATTTTTTGATTTTTTATGACTTTTCTGATTTTTGTATTATTTTTATAGTTTATGAAAATAAATTGGTTTAAAGAATTAAATTTAAAAAAAACTAATTAAAACAAAAATAGAAAAAATATGAGAAAAGAATAGGAATGGCAAACCATGGGGGGTCTGTCCCCATATTGGAGGTGTGATTGTAGCATTTTAGGCCCATCTTTGGAGGCCTTCGTTGACTTTTCCTGGAAGCGTGTCACTTCTTTGACTCATGCCCATGGTATTCACCAGATCTAGGCCTTCAGATTGTCTTTATTGGCCAAGTGGCAAGCTGGATTTGAAGCTATAGGATAGGTCTTCAAACAAAGGGCTGCATGGAATCACGTTAGGAAAAACTATTGAAAGAATGTGGGGGACCTGGGGCTCGAACCCAGGTCCCAGGGATTACCAGCATTATGCTTTGCCAACTTCTCCAAACGCGCGTTTTGGTTATATAATAACAAACAAATAATATAAGATAAAACAATGGTTAGTGGGGCTTTTAGCGCGAAAATTCAAATAACCCAATCACTGCTTTACACATCAGCGTCTTCTTCCTCGTTTTGTTTTTTTTTCTGAAACATGAAAAGGTTAGCGGGGGTTTTAAACCCCCTCAAAACATACAGTTTCCAATAATAGCGAATAGCTCGTCTTGGATCAGAAATTAGGCGCGACCATGGCAATCGATTCGTCCAAGTGTCCTGGTTTTGATCATGGTATTGGGAAGTCCCAATTTTACAGTATATAAGAATACCCAATTCGAAGCTTGAAGAACCCTAGTTGGCATCAATGGTGAAATCTCCAATAGTGCACAAAAACTCAATTAAAGTATGCAGTTAGCTTTAGAATCCATCCATTAGTATGAATCCATAAAAGAAATGCAATGAAAATGCTTGAATATTGAAATACGAATATGCATATTATATGAAAAATTCTGAGTTCTGTATACCGATTCAAGGTGCTATGCACGTGGAAAGCTATCCAGTCAGACTCAGTAATGTCTTAGGAAGGTGATGGAATGAGTTTCTTGCCTTGAAAAGCCTTGCAAATGTGTTTTCAGTTTTGGAATTTCTTGTTAAAAACTCAAACTTTGTTATGGATTTCTGGCGCAGCTGGGAGGCCATGAACATTAGGGTTGGCATTGGTATATATGTGTGAATGATTAGGGTTGGAAATTTGGTCCAAAGAATCCTTGAATTGATGAGAAAATATTTGATTTTCCATGCCATAATTTTCCAATCTTTTCATGCATATTTGCTACCAAATCATGTCCAATTACCAAGATTTTTTCCAAATCTGCTCATGCACGAAATATTGAAGTTATCCCATGCATAAAAAGATTTGATTGACTTGCTTTGGTATTTTTCACATATTTATTTTAATTAAATGAATTATTAATAATTAAAAATCCAAATAAATAAATAAAAATGATAAAAAAACTACCCTTTGGGCAAAATGGTCGTGCACATGCCTTGGATAATGATTCTTGAAAGAAAAAGAGGCCCATTAGCATTTTTAAGACATTTGAAGCAATGTTGACTTTTCAAAATATCCAAAAATTTCCCAACTTCCACAAGGCATATCTTGCTCAATATTTAAGCTTTGCTCATGTTCTTGGACATTTTGGAAAGGTATTCGAGTCCTCTAACCAATGTATTTGGTCCCATGTCATTTTGATTTCCCAATCTCAAGTTATGGCCTTTGACTTAAAGTCCCTTTTTGTTGACTTTTGAAAATGACCTATAATGTTGAAATTGATAACTTTTTGTGAGAGCATTTATTGGATTTGAAGTATGTATAGGAGTTGTAGGAAATTTATTTCTATTCAAAATGATCTTTGGATGGAATTTTTCTGATAATCCATGTGGAAGTTATGCCTTGGTCCAGTTACAGTTGACTTTTTCAACTGTCCAAATATGGAAACTTTTGCATCTTGAGACTTTTTGAGCCAAGCTTTGAGAATCATGATCAAGCATTGATCAAATGATGTTTGTGGCTTCAAAATGAGATTTTGACCAAAAATTTGGACTTTTGACTGTCAAATGACCATTTTGCCCCTGCAGTTGACTGTAGGGCAATTAGGGTTTTTGACTGTGCAATTTTGTGCTGTAAGTCTTGAAACTTGGTATGAGGATGCTTGACCATGTTTGTAGGCATATGGGACTTGATTGGACCCTTGGAAACTTCATTTTCTTTGTCAGAACCAAAACCCTAATTTTGATTGTTTAGGAGACCCTTGAACTGTACAACCCTTGAGGAGATTTTGAAGCTTTGACTTGGCAAATCTTGAAGAATATGGGAGGGCAAATTTTGGGGTACAACACCTATGATCATGTATCTGACAGTATTAGAGAATTCAATGGGGTGTGTGTTGGGGCAGCATGACGAGTCTGGTCGAAAAGAGCATGCAACATACTACCTTAGAAAAAAAGTTTACTGACTGTGAAACAAGATATTCACTATTGGAGAAAACTTGATGTGCTTTGGCATGGGCTGCTCACCGACTAAGACAGTATATGTTGACCCATACTACTCTATTGATTTCTAAGATGGTCCCATTCAAGTACATCTTCGAGAAGCCAACTCTCTATAGAATAATAGCCCTATGGCAAATGATCTTAACTGAATATGACATTCAGTAAACTACACAAAAAGAAATTAAAGGAAGTGTACTGGCAGATCATTTGGAACATCAAGTTGTATATGACTACCAATCTATGAACTTTGAATTCCAAGACGAGAATAACATGCTAATAACAGATTGTGAAGAAACTGGACCGTATGAAGGACCTGAGCAAGGATCCCAATGGACTCTGGTATTTGATAGAGCTTCCAACGCACTTGGCAACATAATTGGCGTTGTGATCATTTCCCCCGAAGGCTGCGATACACTGTTGTACCCCAAAACTTGCCCTCCCATATTTCTCAAAACATTACAAGAAAGATCCTCAAGTTGCTCAAGGAAGTCCAAGGGTTGACCAGACAAGCTCTCTCCTAAGGCAGTCTACCTCAAATTAGGGTTTCATATTGCATCAAGATACTTGAGTCCAATGGATCTCAAATTCCCACCATTGTCCTAATATGTTCTCAAGATCATCCATGTCAAGTTTCAAGCCCTATAGAAAAAGTTTGCTCAGTCAATTACTCAAAGGCCTGAAAATCGACTATGCTAGGGCAAAAGTCAACTGTGGCCCACATACAGTAAAACTTCAATATTTTTGGTCAACATCCTCATTTTGAAGTATATGTCATCATTTTATCAAGGGTTGATCATGATTCATCAAGGGTTGCTCATAATTCATCAAGAACCAAAAGTTGCTAAATTAGGTTTTGCAGGAAAAGTCAACTCAACTTTGACTAAGCATAACTTTCTCATACTTTATGAGAAATGACCCATCCAAAGCTCCTTTTGAAGAGGCTGAAGTGATATACAATCCATCTTTATCTCCCAAGTTCAAAATATGCACTCACAAGAAGTTATGAATTTGGACATTATAGGTCATTTTGAAAAGTCAACAAAAACTCCTTTTTTGTCAAAGCTTCATACATGAACATGGAATACCAAATTGAGATGAGACCAAAAGGGTTGCTTATAGGAAATCTCAAGATTTCTAAAAATTCCCATAACACCTTCAAAGAGTCAAAATTGAGGATGTTATGCATTGGTGAAGTTGACCCTTTTTGCAAAATTGTCAAAAGTCAACTATGCCTAAAATTGCAATTTTTGCTAAATGGGCCTAACTTTTTGGACTTGTCTTGAGTTGGTAGCATGGTCCACGAGCCATAGCTCTTGCCACTTGTCTTTATCTTATATTTATTATTTATTTTGATTTTTATTTGAATTAAATCAATTTTAATCAAAACAAATCATGAAAAAATCTAAAACATTGTAACCTTAAGATATTGTGCATGTTTCAGGTCTTATATCCAGTTGGCAAGTGATTGAAATCGTGCAAAGCCTTGGTGTGCACAAAAATATTGAATTTGGCCTATTTTTGGAAGTATCTTTAAGTGAATCAAATCCAAATCAAAATTTATAATGGAGGAAGATTGAGATCATGTTTGCAACCCTAATTCAATCATTGATATATATTGAACAATTGCAGACCTAAAAGACAAGCTAGAGAGGCGCACAAAGTCAGAACAAACTTGAAAAAATAAAAGAAAAGTGGTGATTCGATTTTGCACTTCCAGACACTTTCGAGGTCCCCTAGCCATCTCATTCGATTCCTGGGATCATCAGCAAGCTGTACCAACCAAGAACAAGAAGTTTCCAGCACCATAACTCATTTTAAGTCAACCACGACAATGGCTCTTTCTTGAATTCGAATTGCATGATTTTGGCATCTATAGCATGAAATATTTGTATATTCTTGTTCCTTAACACATTTGTAAGCACTCTATAACATTTAATTGTGTTTTTGTGGATTGTATCAGAGTTTACCATTGTTAGGTTTGTTGCTTCGATTTGGGATATTTTCACACAGGTAAAATTGGGCCATAAAAGGGGCATCATCATGTTCAGCAGGCCAAGGCGAGTTGATCCATGGCATTAGATGTTATTTATCATGCCCATGGGAGATTTTGAGATAACCCAGAGTTGTAGTGACGGACACACGTCCGTAGGTAAAAGTTTATGACTTTTACCAACGGAGCAAGGTCAGGGATGACTGGCGTGGCACCATCTCATTTGTTGATTTGACTTCTGGCGCTTTTTTCCAATAACTTGCATATATTATATATTATCTTTTATTATTATTCTATGTACAACAAAAGCTTGCAACGCAGTTGGTAGTGGAGCGTTTGGAAAAGGAATCAGGGCCTGGGTTCGAATCCCAGGTCCCCCCAATTATTCCATATTGTTTTTCTTTCAGTGATTAGATGTGTGCACAGGTGGGATGACCACCATGGTCCATCATTATCCAGCCAGCCAAGTGTCCAGATGGCCAAATCTAAAGGCCAGCAGATGAAGGAGCACCAAAGGCCTTGGTCAATGCAACGCATGGGAACCTTGAAAGTCAACGTGGACCAATCTAGTTCTGGGCCAGAATTGCTATCTACACCTCCCAATTACTCATAACCAGGCCCAAATTTCCTCTCTTTTCTTTTTATATTTTTCTTTATTAACTTATTTATTTATATTTTACTCACAAATTAATTTTTTTTATTTTATCAAAAAAATCACAAATAATATATTTTCATCCAATTAGATTTAGGTCTATTTTTTATCAAAAATTAATTAATTTAATTAGGATATTTTAATTTTAGGTAACTTTAATTTCTTTTTGTAAATAAATTAAAATTAATTAGAACAATTAGGGTTTTTATTTCTAATTTAATTCTATTTTCTTTTTTCTTAAAATAACCAAAAAACACAAAAATAGGTTAAATTTAATTATTTTCTTTAATTAATTTAATTAACTAATTAATTTTGCATTTAATTTAAAAACCTTGTTCTTTTTCTTAAAAATATTTAAAAGCAACAAAAATAATTGTTTCTTTCGATTAGGTTAGACAGGGTCAAAACCCTAATTTCCCTTCGTTCTTTATTCGTCGCGTGCTTATTTATTTTTACCATATTAATGTAATTGCTCACAAGTTGTAATAGATTAATTAGGACTTTTACTTTCATTTATCGATTTTTTTACGGGTTGTTTTTGGCTATGTAATTAATAACTGAAGTCTTGTAATAGCGTAGCTTTACTTTCTGCATTTTAAATTCCGCAAAATATTGACTGTTAGATGTATGAATAGTTAGGGTTGGATGACAAGAATGTATGTAAACTTTAAAACAGTTAGCAAACCCTAAATGTGCAAAGATAATAAACTTGAAATTGAATCACTCGCACATGCGCACTCCTAGGGTACACTCCCACTTCGGTTGCCTTCGGTAAACGGTCATTAAGTATGGGATATTTTAGTGGTCACTCTCTTGTCTAAACAAAGATCAAAGTCCCATTCGGAAAAGTTGCCTCAGAATGGTTGCCTCGGAATTGTTGCCTCAAATAATTGATCTTAAGACATTAGAGTTATTACTAAGACGTCCTAACATTTCTTTAGTGACCGTACGTCCCTTTTTGAATTGACCCTCAAAACTCCAACGATGGTGCTACCTACTCACTAATAGTGGGATAGCATTGTCTAAAGGAAATAAGAATAGAGACATTCTCTTTTTCGAGTAGGTAGATTAGTTCTTAAGTACTTGCTCAATCCAAACAAACTTTTTTCACACTTACATTCTTTTCCAAACAAAGTTTTCAAAAAAACACTTCGTAACACTCTTGAAGACAGAAGAAAGAGTTAAATCGAAGTCAAAAACTTTTTCAAATCACAAACACAGAAGCAAATTTTGAAAATGATGAGCAAGTACCTAAGACCCCGTGGAAAACCACGAATAAAAAGGGTGCTAATACCTTCCCTTTCTATAATCTACCCCCCGTACTCAAAATCTCGAAAAAGGGAATTTTTCTGTGCTTTTTTCCTTTCCTGTTGGATAAAATAAAAGTCGGAGGCGACTCTTGCTTACCGTGACATTTTGTGAATACAAACGCAAAACGCAAACCAGCATTCCTAAAACAGTTTGGTTCTGGCCACCGTATCACATACACCCTTTACTGCCAGACTTTGCTTTGACTGCACCAACAATATGGCTGAATATGAGGCGTGCATCATGGGTCTTAAAGCTTCTATTGACCTAAGAATCAAATTCTTAAGTGTATATGGAGACTCAGCTTTGGTGGTCAGTCAAGTTAAAGGATAATGGGATACTAAACATCCAAATCTGATCCCTTACAAAGAACTTGTGCTAACATTGATCCCTTACTTTGAAGAGATTACCTTTGAACACATCCTGAGGGAAGAAAATCATTTGGAAGATGCCTTAGCCACTATGTCATCTATGTTCAAGATCATACGGGACAATGAAGCTCCCCAAATTACTGTCAAAAGATTTGATGAACATGGGCATTTCTATGAGATTGGCACTGATGGGATAGAGGAGAAGCCTTGGTTTCACGAAGTAAAAAGGTATCTTGAAGCACAAGAATACCCTGAAGGGGAATCAATCAACGACAAAAAATTCCTACGGAGGTTCTCAGCCAAGTTCTTCCTGAGCAATGGGATTTTGTATAAGCACAACCATGATTCAATTCTGCTCCGTTGTATGGACAAGAAGGAAGCAGGGAAAATTATGGAAGATATGTACGAAGGCATCTTTGGTACTCACTCTAGTGGACACACTATGGCTAAGAAAATTATGAGAGCTGGTTAGTATTTGTCGACTATGGAAACTAATTGTCACCACCACTCGAGGACTTGTCAAAAGTACCAGATCTATGCTGATAAAGTTCACGTGCCTCCAATTCCTTTGAATGCCATGATTTCTCCTTGGCCATTGGAAATTTTGGGAATTGATATGATTATAGAAATCAAGCCTACTTCCTCTAATGGACATCGCTTCATTCTTGTCGCCATTGACTACTTCACAAAATGGGTTGAAGCAGCCTCATTTGCCTCAGTTACCAAACGTCATAGCTCGATTCATCAAGCATAACCTTATCTTTCGGTATGATATCCCTGAGTGAATCATCACTGACAATGGTACCAACCTCAATAACACCATGATCACTGAACTCTGAATGCAGTTCAAGATCAAGCATCACAACTCTTCACCATACAGACCTAAGATGAATGGCGCAGTGGAAGCTGCCAACAAGAATATAAAGAAGATTGTGCAAAAGATGGTTGTTACCTATAAAGACTGGCATGAGATGTGACCATTTTCTCTTCACGATTCTCGTGCTTCGGCGCGAACTTCAACTGGGGCAACCCCATTCTCTTTAGTATATGGCATGGAAGCTATCCTGCCTATCGAAGTTCAGATTCCTTCTCTAAGGGTTATGAAAGAAGTAGACTTAGATGAAGACGAGTGGATTCAGTCTAGGTTGGATCAATTGAACTCGATTGATGAAAAGAGGATGGCTACTATTTGTCACGGTCAGATGTACCATAAATGAATGATCAAGGCTTTTAATAAGAAGATCAAGCATCGAGTATATCATGTTGGTGATTTGGTGATAAGGCGCGTCATTCTACCATAAGGTGATCACAGGGGAAAATGGACTCTCACCTACGAAGGGCCATTTGTTGTCAAGAAAGTATTCTCGGGCGGTGCTATGATACTGACCACCATGGATGGTGAATATTTCCCGTACCCTGTGAATGCAGACATTCAAAAAATACTACTCATAAGAATGACCTGCTAGGTTGACATACATAGGCAAAAATAAGGGTATCCCAGCGAACCAAAAGGTTTGGGAAAAAAATTAGGGAAATATGCAAAAGATTGTACACCCGGCAAGTCAAAAACCTGAAAGGGTGACTTGGGCAAAAAAGGGTATCCTGGTGGACTGAAAACTCGAAAGGGTGGTCTAGGAAAAAGTTAAGGATTGAAATGGTATGACTATATCCCGTTGGATCACTTACAACCAGCTTTATTACCAAAGTCTAAAGTTCAAATGGTATGAGATTAGTTCAATCAACTTCTTCCGACAACACGGGATGAGATGTTTAAAGACATAAAATCAATAACGGAGTTGGAACCCAATAAGATCACTTTCACATGGCTATATTAAATATATTTGTTTTCACTTTGTACTATTTTCATTTCACGATGATTTCCTCTTACAAGGATTTCTGTCTCTTTGTACAAACTCGCATGTTTATAGGCAAATTATCAATACAAATATAACTTGAAGTTCAAACTTTTTATTTTTTGTGTTTTGTTTGCAAAAACGTACAATGACTAAATTAAATGAACATATGCATATAAAAATGATTAACTGTTAACAAATATATGCATAAAAACATAAATAAGCATTTACCCAAAATTATAGGAATCTGGTTGACATTCGAGTTGTCCATAAATCCCCGGAGAGCCACTTTCATAAGATTATCCCCAGAGATACTCCTATAATATTACCCCCACAGAGTATTCTTCACAAATAAGGGTACATTCCCCGTAATCTCCGTAGATCACTCCAGCAAATAAAAGAGTATAATCTCTTCCCCATAATTTCCCTTTGGAGTTCCAATCAATACACTTCATGGGAATTCTTTTCCCCAGCTGAGTTTGGTCCTCCAAAACTGAAGAAAAAAACTAGAGTTTTTCTCTTTAGCAAAATAAATTTCCCAAGAAAATTTGCTTCCTCAATAGAATATTCTTCAACAAGGGTTTATTTCCCTAACAACCTACAAATTCCCCAGCTCGATTCTATTCCTCAGACTACTGCAAATCACTGGAAAAAAATTTCTCCCCAGTAAAGTCATCACTATCCCCAAAAAGTTGTTGCAAAACCTTGAATCCGACCAGATACCAGTTAACTTTATCCTCCCCAGACAAGTCGAAAGATTGTCCATCTCTTTTATCCCCAGTCAGGATATATAAGGAATAGACTCCCAGTAGAGCAACGAACGACCAAGGTTCATAAACTCTACTCCCCAAAGATAAATCAATACTTCCCATGCATAGTCTTCTCAAACAAGTAAACAGGAATCCCCAACGAAAGCATTCTAGACAAGATCAAAGATACACATACTCTTCATCTCCAACAATAGTCAGAGATTTATTTTCCCAGACGAGGATACTGCATAAGGTTTACCAAATACACTTCAAACAACATTCCACATTCATACATCATAACATATGCATACAAAACTCATATAACACAATCTCATTTATTTTGAGAACATCATTACGCAATGCATTTCATACATCATGACACTGCATACAACTAACTCTTTATCTTTTCAGGAAAGATCAATCAACAGAAGAATATCATCAACAATTTTCAAACAGGTTCAAGATTAATTCCTGAAACAAGACGGGGGGAACTATCTACGAGACCTGGACATAGGTTAATTATTGAAACAAGATGACCCAACTATCTCTACGGCCAACAAAAGTAGATTCTAGATTAATTCCTGAAACAAGACAGGGCAACTATCTGTGAAAAACAAACCTGATGAAGATAAATTCCCAAAACAGGACAGGGTGACTATCTTTATCACCAATGGTATGAACTCTTGAAACATGATGGGTTTACCAACAAACCGAATGTAGATCAATTCCCAAAACAAGACGGGGCGACTATCTACATGACAAACATTTCTTTCAAGATTCTACTGGCTCAACCTAAATTGACCAAAGATTTATTCTAGTACTTCTCGCAGTTGAAGACGAGCACAATTATCTTCTGGCTCAGATTAAATCGACCAAATATTTATTCTAATACTTCTTCCAGTAGATACTTTTTCTGGCTCAGATTTAATCGATCAAAGATTTATTCTGATACTTCTACTAGTTGAAGACAGACACAAACATCTTTAGGCTCAGATTAAATCGACCAAAGATTTATTCTGATACTTCTTCCAGTAGATAATTTTTCTCGCTCAAATTAAATCGACCAAAGATTTATTCTGATACTTCTTCCAATTAAAGACAAACAGAAACATCTCCTAGCTTAGAATAAATCGACCAAAAGATTTATTCTGATACTTCTTCCAGTAGATACTTTTTCTGGCTCAGATTAAATTGACCAAAGATTTATTCTGATACTTCTCCCAGTTAAAGACAGACAAAAAACAGTTTCTGGCTCAGTTTAAATCAACCAAAGATTTATCCTGATAGTTCTTCCAGTAGATACTTCTTCTGGCTCAGATTAAATCAACCATAAATTTTTTTCTGATACTTTTCCTAGTAGATTTTTCCGGGCTCAGTTTAAATCAAACGTAGATTTATTCTAATACCTCTTCAGATAGAGTCGAGCGTAGACTCATTCTGGCGACTCTTTATCACCTTTGGATGGCATCTATAAGCCCGTCTCTGACAATATTCTATCACTATCCTGGATAGCATCTATAAGCTATCTCCGAAAATATTCTTTCACTATCCTGGATGGCATCTATAAGCCCATTTCCGACAACTCGTCGTCACGTCTCTAAATGGCATCTTTAAGCCCATTCCCGGTGTAATCAACGGACAATGTTACTTCTTGCACACGCGAGTGCAAATTTTTGGGCACTTAAGTGTTCAATCATCTTCTACATTCAAGTCACGAATGGCGGACTTGTCAATTTAAGTTTTCAGGTTTAAGAAGATTAACCAGGGGCAGCTGCTGTACCCCAAAATTTCCCCTCCCACTTTTCATTCAAGATATTTTCCTACGGTTTCTCAAATGCTCAAGGTGGATCAAGAATTGATAAGGCGAGTTCTCCTCCTAAGCAGTGAGTCCACAACTAGGGTATTATATTTCTCAAAGAAAATTGAGTTTCCAAAGTTTCAAGTGGTCTTCATGGTTCTTCATGTATTCCCAAGGATGCTCATATCAAGTTTCAAGCCTTGCATCACAAGTTTTCTCAGTCAATGGTTCAGATGACTGAAAATCAACTGTATTGGGTAAAAAGACAACATTTTCAAGATCAAGTACAAACGATTGTAACTTCTTCACTATTGAATATTTTTGAGTGGTTATTTTTTGCGTATGACTCTTCTTGATGTCATCTCCAACTTCTCTTTACAAGTAAAGAGCTGATTGTGTGCGAAAGATCATCAAAAATTCAAATACTTTAGAGGTCCTTTTATGAATTTGACCTAATTTCGAGGAAGTCTTGTCCAACTCTCGAGGATCACAATTTCCTTATAATTATCAGATTACAGTGGATTTTTAACCAAAAAAGTTCTTAAGCATTTATTTTGTTCAAAGAGTTGGATTCAAGTCGAGAACAAAGGATAATGTGAGAGAATTACTTGGAATTCAAGATACGAGTTCAATCTTCACTCATGTGAATTATTTTGAATTTAAGTTATCAAAATTCAAAATTCATTCAAATCTATTCATGTGGATTATCTTACCAAAAGTGAAATGTGCATCTTGATTTCAAAGGAATAATTCAAGTATGTAAAGTCTAATTTTCTAAACGGCACACATCGTTGTGTTCATCATAAGACTTAATTCTTTCAAGTTCTTTACAAGAAAAATTCTCTACAAAAAATGCAAATATCATACAAAGCTAATTCAAAGTTCGTGATTTTTCATCTATCTTCAAGCATGTT